>VRLP01001391.1:0-132204 GCA_009660295.1 Lophius piscatorius
TAGTGTATAGATGATAGTGTTTAATGTCTGTAGTGTTTGATAGTGTTGATATAGTGTATAGATGATAGTGTTTAATGTCTGTAGTGTTTGATAGTGTTGATATAGTGTATAGATGATAGTGTTTAAGGGCATTGAGGCAGAAACAGACCCTTTTACAGTAGTTTACTCTGCCAACATGAGTAATCAGGTTAAATAGACGGGCGGTAATCATGGCAACAACAAATATGTGACAGAGTAAATACTCAGCGCTTCAGCTAGTGTTAACTTTGTCGGACACGGTCGGGTTCGGATATGAAAACAGAAGGTCTGTTGGGTTAGGATATTGAGTTCAGTCGGTAGTCTCCTGGACTCAATAGGGCTTGGAAATGAATATGCATCTATCTGTGTTACATACAGACAGTGCAGGGCGCTTTTTTATTTCTCATGTACATAAGAAAGTGCAATATGATGTAAACTGAATGGTGAGATTCTGTGGAGAGAATCGCGATCTCAATTCTAAGCAAAAAATCCGCCATTCTCATTTTAACCAGAATCGCCCAGTCGTACTCCATGTTAAACTACTTTTCAGAAATGCAGCTCAACGCATATGTAAGGCATAAAAACAGACTTTGGCACAGCTGTGAAATACCTTACATCTCTTTTGCCAGTGGTATTCTCTCGCACTGCTGTCCTGTTTGTTTTGTTTTATCTAGAGTAAACCAAATGTCTCTCAAAGAAGGGTTGTCATAGAGGTGATCTCTGAATGAAATGGGCTTGAAATAATTTCCTACAAATATTCTGTTCATCTGCTTTTCCTCATGCTTGAGTTGTTGTAACATCTTACAGCATAATTTGCTGGTCCAGGATGTTCTTCATACAAGACAGTTGGGATAATCTAGTAACTCTTTCTGACTGAACTCAATCATTGCTCCTTAATGGATATGTCAGAGACTCTTTCACTCAGACATAGGTAACTAGCATAACTAGGATAGAGAAAAGGGATGAGGAACATAATCCTCTCTGCTGTCTGTTCCTGGGAAATACTTACACACTTCAACTGTACCTTCCTCAAGTAGGTGTTACGCATGTTTAGTCCAAACCATGGACTTTATGTGGTTCCAAGTCAATATGTAGAAGCAGGTTGTGGAGAAAAATAGTTTTCTACTCATATTGTACGTCTACTTTTCTGAAATGACATCAAAACGTCTTGAATGAATACAGACCACCGCCACCTGCTGGTAAGGAGGTATTTCTGGTGCTAGGTAGCCATTGATATATCTTTGGGGTTTGAGCAACATGAAACAACGCTGGAGTCGGTTCTCTCCTCTCCTTGTTTAACTAGCGTCTGTACAACTGAATGGCATTCAATTATGAGCTCTATTATCAGCCTGGAGGTTAAAGCCCTCTAATTCACTCCCACTCTGTTGTCACAACATTAAGACCACCATCCCACCCGCTCCTCCTCCATTATCTACACCACACACAATAATAATGGCTGATTATGATGTCTGCATCACCCCCACCACCAAACTCATCCCCGATGAAATGAAGGCGTGGAGTGGATGAGTTTCTCCTCGGCTGCTTTAACAGCATTAAAGGCATTGGGGCAGGTATGGTTTCCTATCAATTTTATCCAGGAGGAAACACGAGACTCACAACAATCATTAGTGAATAGATGTAATGTAATCAGTCATGAACGGTGTGTGCGTGTGTGTGAGGCCAATATTACAATCACTAGCAGCAGTGATTATTTTTAAAGTGAACTTTCCTTTTCTTGGATTGTGTATGTGTGTGTTCTTGTTACTGTGAGTTCCCAGGTATCTGTACTTATTATTTTTCTGATACCTTTTTTAAAATGACTTTTGCCTTGTTTCCTTCATTTTAATATGTATTTGTACTCCCAGCTCTTTACATACTTAAAACAGACTTTTTACTTTAGTAGATTATTACCTTGACTAGATCTTTTCGTCTGCATCTGTCCCCCTGTTTGTCTGTTTGCAGGATCACACAAGAACTAAGTATTTTATGAAATTTGTGTGATTGGGTAAACAACTATATATGAGGAAGAAGCCATTAAAAATGCTGCAAATATTAAATTTATGGTTTTTCTATGACATTAAATGTTTAACATAAAAAAAAAAATTCATCCTAGTTTATTTTTCTGAGCTGTTTTTGTATATTGGTCCTTAGGTTCTTGTTGACTGCATGTTTTGCCACAGGGTATCAGGTGAAATTCCTTATAAGTGTAATTCACTTTGGCAAAGAACTGGTTCTGGTTCTGAAAGCAGGCCACACACAGTCACAGCAAGTGTAAAGGAAACTAAACAAACAAATTTTCCAAAATAAAACATGAAACAGTAAAACACAAAAGACACAACAATGACCAAAAATAAACCGAGAAATATGGAACTGAAACAGAGTCATGAGATTCTTTGTGTTTACCACACATCAAGACTTGTTTCATTCTGATGGATGAAGACCCAAAAGAAAAGAACATATAATCCCTTGGTGTCTCCATCATTGCAAAGCAGACTACAAGAAAAGCAAAACTAACAAGAAGCATTTGCAAGAAGCTTGACCATGCTAAAAAAATATTTCGCGAGTGTCTTGTCCATCCACTTTGTTTCTCTTCACTTGTGCTCAACATAGTGTTCGTTCCTGCTGAAAACACTGGTTGCCTGTGAATGAATGGAGTCGTAGAAGTGGAAAGAAAGTTCATAATCATTTACAATGTAATCCTCTTAGCAAGTTTGTTTCAATTGAACTCCTCTACAATCCTCATTTTTAATCACAGTACTGTTTTGAAACATGACAAGTTCTGCTGCATAATAGTTGCAAAAAAATCTGTCAGAAAAGACGTGAGCACTGTTTTCAGTGCTCTGTGTGTGTATTGTTGCGTTTTTAACATCACTACCGGTAATTAAAGGTGAACTTCTTTTGACATCAAGAGAAACGGAGGTCCAAACTCACACATTAATCAAAGTCAGATGTCAGAAGCAGAGATGGTGAAATCGTTGGGAGTATTTGTGTGTTTTTGCATATCAGCTTTTGTGTGTATGTGGAGCGCAAGACCGTGGAGGAAAAGAGAAGTGAAAAAAGAGGTCTGAAGAAGAGAGACAGGGAGGCTCAAATGCAAAAATTTAATAGAACAGAAAGAAGTTTCAGAGTTACAGCAACTGACCAACATTTTTAAAGTGACAGCAGAACAAAAAAAAGACACAAAAACCTGTCTACATGTAAACATACAAACAGACATAAATGAAATAAAGATAAATAAAGTATAAATATGGCAAAAGAGGCAATACTCCTGGTAAAACAAATATACATTTAAATTAAGATAGACCAGCGCAATTGTGCAATTGGTGGATGTGTAGTTATTGTGAGGTAGATGAATTAATGAATGTGAATTTTCCTTTATTTTGTCAGACACAGCACAGTCTCTGTCATTTATTGTAGATTCTGACTGGACCTGCGGTATCGCTCAGCCGTACACTGTGGGTCTAGCAGTCTGCTGCTGAAGGAGCTACTCAGAGCTCCCACAGTCCCATGTTGGGGGTGAGAGGTGTTGTCCAGGGTGGATGTCAGCTTGCTTAACATCCTCCTCTCATCCACCTCCTCCACAGAGTCCAGGGGACTGTCCATGACAGATCTAGACCTCCTGACCAGGCTGTTGAGTCTCTTCCTGTCCCTCTCTGTGCCACCTCCACCCCAGCAGACCACAGCATAGATGATTGCAGATGCTACCACAGAGTCAAAAAAGGCCTTAACAGAGTCCTGCACTTGCTAAAGGGCCTCAGTCTCCTCAGCATGAGGAGAATGAGGAGACCACCTTGGCCCTTCTTGTATACGACATATGTGTTGTCCGACCAGACCAGGTATATAGTTCAACTGTTCGATGTCCAAACCCTGGATTTGGAAGAAGAGGGACAAGTTATGTAAAAGCAAGAGAAAAAGATAAGTAAAATACAGTATATGGTAGTAGAGTAGTCTAAGTAGGAGATGAGGGATATTATGAATTTTGGAAAGCAGGGAAGCCCAAGAGGAAAGGAGAGGATGAGAAGAGGTAAATTAAAAGTTTCATAAAAGGGCGGCCAAGCTGTCAAGAAGAATAAAAAGACAGGAGGGACAAAATGAAAAAAAAATAGGGAGAGGATGAAGAGGAAGTGGAAAGGGACGGCATAAATCACGAGCAAAATGGAGGATGAGAGGTGGTGAGGAAAAAGAGAATGAGACAAGAGGAGAGGTGAGGGAGGGAGTGGAGAGAAAGCGTAAGAGGGAGTATGAGGAGAAGCTGAAAAATGATGAGACAAGAGGAGAAAAAGAGGAAGCAGAATGGAAAGTGGAGAGCCTCTTTATTGGTGACGCATTAGGTTATAAAGTCTTTCCATTATACTCCACATTCTGTGTACGCTGAAGAGGGCTGTTTGGAGTTCACATGTTCATGCAGCAATTTTGTTATCCGTCTATTTTGTCAGTGTGATTGTGCGTCACTCGTACCCTCTTAACACATCATTGTTTATTTGCATTAATTAGAACATCAACTCAGTTTTACGGTGCTTCGAGGTCAGCGTGAAGCTGACCCACGAAACCCTAATCTCCAAAATGCTTCTGCGAGGCATTATTTTAAAACAAAAGGCGAGATTATAAATTAGAAGAAAGACAAGGTAATATAAAAGGATATAAATACGAATTATAAAGATTAAAGACTGTAGCCAGACAAAGGTCATGTTTCCTGTGTCTGGTGACAGCAGAGACAGAGAGTGAAGAACAGGGACGCATATTAATGTCAGGACAGAATCAATATGTGTAAAAATAATGGGCTACAAGCAACAACAATTGCCTTAAATGTTGCCCATGTGTCTTGCTTTAGTGATGGAGGATCAATGCATCTGAGCGGATTCCTGATCTGTTATTCCTAACGCGGCTCATCCAGCCTTTGATATATGTAATATACACAGGGATCCCATGTTCTTTCCAATACACGCCACCACTGAGGTGGGTTATTGATGGGACTTTGCACTGCTACTCTGAATATTGCTGTTGTATCCTGTGTCAATGTTGTTGACTGACTCTGGTCTACGGCAGTATTGATTGGTGCTTCTGTGTGGCTATGTCTGGTCATTAAGTGATTAAAGGGGTTCTTCTTCTTTCACCTGACATTACATTAAAGGGCTATAATTTGCATCTGAGGTTGCGTTAACATGATTTAAAATGACATAACATCACAATCTAGAACTAGTCAGCAAAGGCTGGGGTCGGCATGCCCTGGTCCCCCTTTTTCGCTTGCCATACGTTCTGCATTGCACCCGACCCCGCCACCAATCCCAGCAGATGGCAAGCTCACAGGACAGTTCTTAGATCTTAGTCTTCCTTCGGCTGTTTGTTTTAGGGGTCGCCACAGCTTGCCCGGTCCTCTGCATCTTCCTCGGTCACACCAACCAACTGCATGTCCTCTCTCACCGCATCCAGAAACCTCCTCTTTGGTCTTCCCCTTCTTCTCCTGCCTGCACTGTAAAAATGAAAACTTGAAATTACTGACCTTACTAGGATTTTTAATTACGCTGAAAAAAACATTTAATTGAATCATAACAAATTAGTTGTTGACTATCATTATTGAGTTTCTTGTATAAAGTTGGCTTAAATACATAATATAAGTTGTTAAAAATTCTGCATTCAGGTTATAACCAATATAGAGGCCACTAACAAACTAAATGCATGTGTTGCAGTTGTTAGCTGCTGTAGCTATGCCCCTTGGTAAATATTTGCTGGCTAGTTGTGATAGCTAGGTAGTGTTAAAATAATGCAACATGTTTTGGTTGCTATCTGCTAGCAAGCTGTGGCCACTAACTAATGCTGAATTAATGCATGTAGTGTGGTGCAATAATGCACGTTGTTGTAGTTAGCTGCTAAGTAGCTGTGTGATGGTTTATTAACGCTTCAATAATGCACGTTTTGCGGTCCACTATTTTTTTTTTTTTTTTTACAATGGTTAAGTCAAAAGTGAACTTGCCATTGAATTTCAGTAGAACTGAAGAGGGCACACTTAAGACCCTAGCATGTGCTAACACAACACGTGCAGTTGTTAGCTGCTGTAGCTTACTAGTTGTTAGCTTGCACTAGCTGCCGGAACACGTGCTAGGCTCTGAAGCGCGCCATCTACAGGTCTACTGGAATTTAACACCAACGACCATTGTGAAAAAGCCAGAGAAAACAGCCAGTTTGTTTGAGTGGAGCAAGTCAAAATTAATATCGAGCTTTTAGAAGTTTATGTTAAGCTATATGGCTTCAATATTATATTATTTAACTTGTCCTCAGCCTCATCATGTTCAGACCTTTTAGTATACTTGATACACGTAGACTACTATAAGTAAAATGCACCAGTCTTACATTAAAGAATCAATGTATATGTTATCTAAACAATTGTTTATTCAAACAATTTTAATTCTGTAGTTTGTGGTGCTTTTGAATGGTACCGTTGTCAAGGTCTCATTGAAAAAAAATTAACCATAAGTTAATGTTTTGAAAGCTGGAGAAATAGACAAGTGTAGAATAAGTACCGTTAGGAACTGTGGTTGGAGCAAAGTTTGGACCCAGGCGCAGACACACTATTGAGGAGGCAGAGCAGTTAAATAAAAAAGTTAAATATTTAATTTTACACAATCTAAGGTCCGGAGTACAAAACTCAATGTACAAAATAGGTAGGGGCCAAAACCAGGTGAGCAGTCCAATAAACAAACAATCGAAATTCAGTAAGGCAGAGGCCGAGTCAAAAACAAACCAAGAAAGACACAGGGAAACACTTAGATGGTAAAACACTCGGCGCCGGCCGGCACGTGTGACAACAAAACATCAAGGACAAACTGGCACAGAAGGAAAGGTGAGGACAGACTATATACACTGAGGTAACAAGACAATGAGACACAGCTGGAGGGGAAACACAGGTGAACATGATGAACAATCACACAAGAGGAGAACAGAAGCAATACTGGAACAGGACACAGAGGGAGAAGGAACACAAGTGAAACAAACAAACAAACACTACACTAAGAAGGAATAAAGAAATGAAGAACACTAAACATATAAACACACTAAAAGGCAAAACAAAGGAAACGTAATAGGAAATGGAAAACTAACTAAACAATATACTTAACACTTTCAAAACAAAACAGGAACACAGACCAAAATGATGATGAACCTTCAAATAAAAGAATACTAAATAATCACAAAGTCATGACAAGTATTAGTATAAGGACGTTTTTACAAGACAACTGGTTTATAGCATCACCAGAACCGCATGTCTTGTTGGGTGTTCCTGTTTCCAGAGGTTATAACCTGCTAAAGTAGTCTAAGGAGGGACGGCTGGTGAAACTGTGACAGGGTCATTAGTGTATTTCTACACATTTGAAGTAGATGCTGTACACTCTAAATAAAATGTAAAGTAAGAAATGTATTTCAAAATGTATTTTTGTTGCAGTAGATGTCCTGTGAAGTGAAGGTTCTTCTGATCAGGTCCAGTGGCACATGTCTGGAGAGTTGTTTTGAATTTAGAACTCTCTCATTGGTCTTACATTAGTAAGTAGGTTCTACATTTAAAGATTTTTATATTTATAATATACACTCACTTGCCAATATAATGCAGCTGGATATAACAAATGAAATCTCATCGAATAATTATGTAAAATATAAATCTTCCCCTCAAGATTCTATTGTTCCATTTTTATTGTATTGTTCAACAGAAATATTTATTTATTTATTCTATTCATTTTAATGTCGATATTTGGAGGCTAGTTTTTATACTGGGAGCTATTCCTAATATTTTGTGTATCCAGATGTATGTACATTGTGTATAAGGTAGAAAGAAATGTGTTATACTGCAATATTTTTTACTTAATAAATGACAAGTGAGTATATAAATGCACACTAAAAAGCAAAGATAACAGTGTGAGTTCATTGGTGTCCTTATGCACAGCATGCCATAGCATTGATTTTGTTGTAAAAATAAACTAATTAGGTTTTTCTCATTTTCTTTGCGGCTATGACTCTATGTGACTAATAAAGGATTCTTCTTCTTCTATCCTATAACGTATAGGTTTTGTCAGCTTGAGTCAAAACGGTCTTTTCAGGCACTATTGGCTGAAAAGACCAGATACAATGTTTTCTTTGGTGGCATGTCCAAAGTCCAGGTCACAGTTGGAATATGCATCAGCATAAGCTTTTAGGATTTGAGTTATCCAATTTTTCCACTCTTGTGGTAGAGGGGAAACACCAAAGTCGAAGGTCAGTTTTCAATCAATCAATTTTTATTTACATAGCGTCAATTCACAACAACAGTTGTCTCAAGGTGCTGTCCAGAAAGAGCAGGTCTAGACCAAACTCTTTATATAATTATTTACAAAGACCCAACAAATTCCTCTGTGAGCAAACACTTGGCGACAGTGGCGAGAAAAAAACTGCCTTTTAACGGGCAAAAACCTCAAGCAGATGTAAGACTCAGGGTGGACGGCCTACTGCCATTACCGGTTGGGTTTGAAAGAGAGACAGAGAGAGAGAGAGAAAGAGAGACAGAGAGAGAGAGAAAGAGAGAGAGAGAGAGCGAGGGGGAGGAGAGATACAGACAGGGGAAAAAGCAGCAAAGATATCAGTTATAATCCACTTTCTTCAACCTCTCCATGGTCAGGCCGCAGCGGCAGCAGGGATCCCAGGTTGATAATAACATTTATAGTAATGTAACATTTAGCGATAGCTTATTGGGAAATATTAACAGTAAGAGAGGAAGAGAGAAAAGCTCAGTGCATCATGGGAGATCCCCCCGCAGTCTAAAGCTATAGCAGCATAGCCAAGAGCTAGCTTATGCCAGCCTTAATTATAAGCTTTGTCATAAAGGAACGTTTTAAGCCTAAGGTTTGACTCAGAAGAATGACTGGCTGATTGTGGAGTGGCACAACATTTCACCACGTCAATATTGCTGTTTGAAGAAAAGGAAGCCGTCATAAACCTTCTCGGGAGCATGAAGTCCAGTAATAACACAGTTTGAAGGAAGTGTTATGTCATGCTTCGTTTAATTTCTGATCCATATGGGTAACTTGTTTGCATGCTGGTTAGGTGAAGTGATAAGTCAGCGCTCTGGAAAGATTTCCAAGACAGTAGAATTAGTAACTACAGCTGTCACACAAATGCATTGAAGTAGAAAGAAAAATATTACCCTCCAAGATGTTGTTTAAGTAGAACTATAAAGTAACATAAATTCATAATAATCCAGTACAAGTACCTTCAATTTAAACTTAAGTACAGTAATTGAGAAAATATACTTAGTTACAGGACACCACTGTTTATACATGAGTTATTTATAATTCAAGATGATATAAATTTCTCTCCTTTGATTTTTTTAAACACTGGATATTTCATCTGAAAATAATAAAAATGGTTTAATCAGCCGCTGCTTGTTTTTCCTTTAACAGTGAGGGCATATACATATACATGTACATATACATATACATATACATATACATATTGATTAATATATCTTTTATCCACAGACTCAGTTGATAAGTATTTCCATCCTATAAACAAGATTGAATCTTTTGAGGTTTTAACGTTTTTTTAAATACATTTAATAAATCTCAATGAATTCTAATGAACTGGTCCAACTATTTTCATACTCAAACTGTGTCCGGAATATTATGTTGGATTGCGCAGAGAAGTGCCTCGTATAGTCGTGTGGGTTGTGTGCAATGACTGAATATAAAGACGTAATAACGTTGTGAAATATGATGCTACCATCACTTCTCATTACATTTGTCTTATTATTTATGTTTTATTTGAATATCTTGGCATTCATATTTCTGCACATTTTTCTTCCTCATAGATCCGAGCCGGAGAATTTGGAGATATGGATTCAATATTTTTTTCTGACATAGCTGCCTCTGCTTTCACTTTCTCAAGCTTTTTTTTCTTCTTCTGTGATTCATACGGACAATTAGCAGACGATCAGCCTTTATTGCATTATATTTATTTCCTTCATTCATATCATTTTGCAGCACAAGGACCCCTGTGAAATAGATTTGCCATTTTATCAAAGAGGACTAATCGGTTTAAGTTGCACCATGCACTATCCCGCACAGAAGAAACTGGGAGCGGAAGCAGCCGTCTTCTGATGCTGATGGATGATCCATTTGGGGGAGGGATGACAGTGTGAACTTGCTGAGGCTCTCTGGAAATTTAACATTGAGGTTTGGTGAGGTTGAAAATGCTTTTCCCTAACAAGGGTCAGAGGTTTGACTGTGGGGTTTCCAAAGGTTAGAGTTGAGTGAAGTTAAGTCCCCTTTGGCCTCCATGTTCAGCTAATTATTAGTATCTGTCCACTGCAGCTGACGTCTTTTTGGATCAAGCAGAGGCATGCAGCATGATCCACAATTAAACTGAAATTTATCTTTACCTCACTGCTTTAAGACATTTGTCATGTGAAGTCACATGACACAATAAAAAAAGAAGAAGATAGCTTTATATTTAAAAACAAGAGAAAGAACCCAGCCACAAAGATCACAAGCCCTTGTACTTCTGGTGCCGTTCCAAACGCCAATATAAATGAGGAGTGCTCCTTCAGGAAGACTATACGATGTAAAACCTATGCCAGATAATTATGCGGAACAAGAGGATCCACTGTGGCAACCCCTAAAGGGAACAGCTGAAAAAGAAGAAAAAGGAAGATTTTGAAAAAAAGTTAAACCGAAATGGTTTAGCACACAACGAGAGCTCTATGTGAACCTTCCCGCCTACAAAACCGCCATGAAATACAATTTAAACTGCCCAAAATTACATTTATAGTCCCAATTTTACGGGCATTGTACGGGCAATGCCCTTAATTGCACACAACGGAATAAATTAGTTATTTTCTACAAAGTGTTTTGGGGGGAAAAAGGAACACTCTAAGGAGTAAAACACGAACTATTAGAGTAAAACCTGATAAATAAAAGATAGCTCTTCTCTCCTCGATTCAGACGCGCATGAAGCAGCTGCAGCGGCAGACCCGGGAAAGAACTGGCGGCAGATGCGGCGGCAGCGATGATGATCACTTAACATCCGTGACTTTTCAGAGATATAATAAAGCAGCTCAAATTTTAAGGTACCAGCATTGATGACATAAGACCGGTCATGGCATTGGGCCGTTCACCCTTAGACTTGGATCTGCAGTTGCAGTTCCAAGTCTATGCAGTTATATATATATTTATTTATACACATCAGGTGGTGCTATAGTCACAACCATATATAATTTCTCTCATGCATACAAAGATGCAAACACTTAAGAGATTTTTAGTGCCATCACTCTCCTCAATCGAATCCACACTTGGATTCAAACCCTGCCTCCCCCTCCTCTCATCATTCTGATATTATATGAATATAATCCTATCAACTTGTTATTGCTTTTATTCTCTCTGCTCAACAAATCCATTAACACATCCAGGTGAGCTAATGAGACTTAATTGGTTAATTAGCCCATTTGCTTTGGGACCTGGAGGATCATATTTTGTTTTAAATTAGGATGATGTTCGCTTCGTTCAAATACTAATATGCTAACATGCCATAACCTGTGGTGCGTTAACACTTGTCATCTGACTGGAGGGTGTCCAGGAAATATGCTGACACTTTGAGAGTTCTATGAAAGCTCTCTGAACCCCACAGTACAGCAAATTGTTGAATATCAATTCTAAATGCACATTATTGTGGAAATAATGTTCATAATTAACCTATGACAAAAAATAAACTGAGTAAAGGCAGGTTTTAGGGACTTCCATGCTCCTGGATCCCCATTTTCAACTTGCAAGGGCAGAAGTTTATCTTAAATTGAACATCACCTAGGAATAATTCAGGTGCTTAAACCACAACAAATTCATATTATTCTATACATACATAGTCCAATGTTTTTCATAACTGACATTGAAGAGGCCTTTAACTAACCCATGATTAGGGTTATTTTCATGTTGGTGTCATATTCTGGGGATCCATTGCCGCTTCAGGATCAGGAAAACACAACATAATTGATAGAGATATGCATTCTGCTTTCTATGAGTAAATTCTGATGGAGAATGCCATTTCATCAATTTGTGAGCTGATGCTCAAGTGTTAACTGGGTCATGCAGCCAGATTATGACGACAAGTGATTCCACCTCTGAATGGTTCTAAAGGAATAAAATTAAAGCTTTGGGGTGGCCTAGACTCGTTCTGTATCTGAACTCCATTGAGATGCTTTGATGGCACCGGAAAAGATCAGGTCATGCTCACAAACCCTCCAATGTGGCTGCACCACAGCCACTCTGCAAAGAAGAGTGGGCTAAAATTCCCCCATAGTGATGTCAGAGACTGATCTTCTCTGCATGCTGTGATTTAGGTAATGGCTAATCTTTTTGTCTAATTAATTAAAATAATCATTTAAAAATGAAGTTTTGTGTTTACTCATGTTGTTTTATGGAAAATGTAGTTTGAAGATCTGATACGGTTTAGAATATGATATGAGATTCATATAGAGAGGGAGGAAATCAAGAGGAGGTCCGACAGTTTAAAGGACACTGTACATTTGACTCTCTCCTCCTCTGTTTTGTTTACTAATGACAGCACTCCTGACTGCCTGGATGACTCTGAGGTCATTCATCTTCCTGACACACTCCCACACACAAACACATACACACACAAACACACACAGAGGGGGTTGGGGAAAAGTTTTGAGCAGACTGTTGGATTTTCAAATTAAAGCGTCCAATTGATCTTGCATTTCAATAAGGCATAAAATTATGAAGGTTAAAGTTAATGAGGATGATCAGATATCATAATGCTATCAATGATCAATGAGGTCATCAAATTCATGAAGGAGTCATTGTTTAATAATGCCTGAATGCCAGACTCCCATTTACCAGCCTGTAAATTTTTATGCATGTAGTGCTATCGATGTGAATGCACATCAGAGCAATTGTGTGTGTGCGTGCGTGTGTGTATATGTGTGTGTGTGTGTGTTTGTGTGCGTGTGTGTGTGTGTGTGTGTGTGGTTGTGTGGCATGTTAGTGACTTAACTGGCCAAGATCCTAATCATATAGGCTATTAAAAAAAAGGGACAAGCCTCATGGGGCATCTCTGCAGGTAATGACCTGAACAAAAAAAAGACAGCATTGAATGCCTGAAATCTTCCATGATAGATACCTTCCATGTGACACACACGCCATTTATCAACCAACAACTGGAATTCATTCTTTTTTAAGTGAACCTTGAAATTCCTTATCTCCCATAGACAGCAATGATTACAAATAGCTACATTTAAAAATTATACAATAAAAATCAGTATACTGGTGTTACAATTCTGAATTTCTTGATATTGTAGATACCATAAAAATGCATGAGAATGAGAATATAAGGATTCTAGCTGGTTATTGCTTCCTGTCTTATTTGAAAGAATGTCTATTCCTTATCATTGCCGTTTTTATGATATTTTTTGCCCTCTTATATCCTGGTTAGTGTTCTATATTTGCACCATCTGTACCTTTCTTTGCTTTTGAGTCTATTTGACCTTGCTTTATGTTTCTTGATCCTCTGTTTTTCCCTCTACACTACTATTTGATTTCCTGCAGTTACCTCTCTGATGTCAGCGTTCAATTACACATTATTTTCCTTGCTCTTCCAGCATCTTCCTTATTTTTGCAAGGTTTTCTTTGTTTTTGGCCTTTTGCAGGTTTACTGAATTTTGTATTTGGACCGATGCTTGCTACTTTTTCGGATTTCCTCTTTTCCTTCATGCACTAAATTAAGTTCTCCTTGATTACAGTTCACCCTTTAATACGGATTTATTTAGCTATAAATTACTGGACAGCACCTTTTCACTTTCTGTGTAGTGTCTGCACCAGGTTCCTTAATTGATGGATAGATGGATGGATGGATTTATTCATTCCAGGGGGATATTAACAGTTGCATAGAAATATGATAAAAAACACAGGTACATTCAAATACAGTTAAAACACTCAATCAGTTAGTGGTCCAAAAAGGTTAAATAATGTGCAGATAAAAACAGGAACTAAAAGATCAGTAAAGCCTCTCGATAAAGTTTGCAGAAAGCACAGCCATGATAATGATTGAAGTTATAAACATTAGAATTATATTATAATGTAAAACAGAATGATAATAAAGAGGATGATATAATAAAACATTCTTCTGATATCTACACATATATGCATGCAAAAGATATCGTATCAAATGCAAATATATTTCATAGCACTTATAATATAACAATGCATATAATTAATATATAAATTATAATAATGGTAGTGTAGTACAATGTTAATAACAATTGTGGCATAATGGTAAACACATTCATAGTGCAGCAATATAACACTAATAATATGAGATACTATTAATTTTATTACAAGTAGATGGTAAAACATTAGTAAATAAATACCCATCCATACATTTATCCATCCATCTATGCATTTATTTCTGGGTGTGCTGGTACCTATCATAGTTTTCCAGATGTCCATCTCCCCAGCACTGCTCTCCAGCTCATCCCTGAGGATTATGAGGAGCTCCAAGGCAAGAGAAATATATTCACATGTGATCAATAAATATACATACTATAATAATGTAGCTATGTAATATATGTGTATACACACACACCGTATTTAAAAATATATAAAATATAGTAATATAATATAGTTACATATAACAATAAGTCTATTTGTCGGCTCTGTGATGAACGGGCGACCCGTCCAGGGTGTGCCCCACCTCTCGCCCTATGTCAGCTAGGATAGGCTCCAGCCCGGTGTCACTGAACAAGATAAGCATTTATGGATAATGATTGAAGAATGAAGTGTAATTATAATGATTTCACTAGTAGGGTCACTGGGTTACATTTTACTTATGATGTCACAGATATTCAACCATTTGACTGGAGGTCAAATGTAGAGCGCAGCACATAAAGTTAAGAGCAGGCGTTGGTAAGTTAGCAGTTAGTAGGATTGAACTCCTGTAGTACTACTTAGTGGAGTTAATCATAAAATAACTCAAAAATATAATGGCATACAGGGGAAAAATCAATGGATCCCAGAGGATATCAGGAGAAAATCTAATCAAAGGCCAGAATCTGCAAATATATCAGTTTGACCCTGTTTCAGAGTCATTAGATTTAATGCATCACATTTTTTATAGACACATGGCCAAATATTGTAAGGTATGGTGTGACCTAGACCATAAAAGTCTGATTTTAATTGAACCATTGTGTTTTTGTGGCTCATTATTAGTTGCAACAAACAGCAAAAGCAACTACAAAAACACAGAAGACAAATGAAGACATGAGGCGGATGGGAGACATTCATTACTGCCACTATAGCGCTTTATTATTTTGATGGACGGCAGCTTATTGTTGAGACAACCTTCCTATATGATTAATGCACTCATCAACTAAAGCTTAAATATTTACCGTGTTTGTACAGCCTAACACAATCTATACACACACGCACACACACACACACAGACACACACACACACACACACACACACACATACACACACACACACACACACACACACAGAGGAGGTGGTTAGTTGGACTCCACCCTCTGGTGTCAATGTGACTGCTGGTGGTAAATTACAAAGCGATTAGTTGAGGTCATATTTTAGCCTGTCTGACACCGGACCAGCTCCTGGGAGGTGCTGGAAGATGAATGGAGCGTTCCACAAGTATGAAGTCAACAGGTGAAGATTAACTAGCTTTAATGATGCTATTTGCTTAATGTCTTTCCCATTTTCCTCCTGTCAGTCCCCTCTTTTTCTCCACAATCAGAGTAAACTCTGACAAAATGTTGTTCAAACATTCTGAGAGTAGTTCTATTCAACGCAAAGTGAAATATACAACATTTATTTTTATATTGGTCTATCTGAAAATTATCATTTGTTCTGTTTGCCATAAAGTCAGGAGCTCTTTCAATAATAAAAAATGTAAATTAAATACAAAATATAAAATAAAAAATGTCCATACTGTCACTTAAGACAAAAGGTTTTTATGTCACATGATGTCACATCAGGTCATTCTGGATCAAGACTTGCTGTCCAACATAACCTAGCTGTCAAAGCCAAGGCTGTCTGTTGTACAAGTAAGTTCTTTCAAGCGAGGTCCCATAAACAGTTGTAGTTAGTGACCAGAATGAGAAAAGAGAATTAACCGAGAGAGAGAGAATGCAGCAAAGATGAATGTTTAGTACAACAGATGATGTGATACTTCGTTTATCAGAAAGTCTCTG
This sequence comes from Lophius piscatorius, assembly GCA_009660295.1. NCBI lineage: Eukaryota > Metazoa > Chordata > Actinopteri > Lophiiformes > Lophiidae > Lophius > Lophius piscatorius. The sequence goes on from VRLP01001391.1 coordinate 16,251, forward strand.
GTGTTCAGACTTCAGGGAGATTGTCATCGAAGGCATCAAAATACTGGTGGTGGTGGTGGCTGATGAATCTGTTGAGCCAGATGAATGATGAAGTTGATGGATCTACGAAGCCTGGGCGGAGATGGGGAGGTGGAAGGTGCATATATAAGCTGCATGAAAGAGCTTATGATGGAGAGTCGTGTTTATGTCCCCGAAAACGTGAGTGTATTATGGAATCATCATCGCAGCCACAGATTGGTAGTATTAAATTGATAACTAAAAACCTCCATCCATTTATCCGTCCGTCCGTCCATCTATCTATCTCTCAAAAAGTGAATTTTGTGAGATGAAAACTTCAACTTACTTTAGCTAAATGTAATTCATTTGCTGGAAAATCTTGACTTATCTAGATTATAGTTAGGGTTAGAGCAACAAATTATTGAGGTAAATATGCGCCTAACAATAATAGTAAAAGAGGGGACTGTTTTTCTACAAAATTAGCTCTTCGAATTCATAGTTTTCTGTTAATACTTTCTTAATTTAAAAAAAAAAAAGTTCTAGATGCAAAGATTTAACTTGTAGTCGAGTATTTTCAGAATGTAGAAACATTACTTTTACTAATTTAAAGGATGTGAATACTTCATCCAGCCCATTAAACTAGAGGCAAAGTTCAAATACATGGATAGAAATTACAGCCCAATTTTCGGCTGGGACAGGCTCCACCAACTACCTGCACAAGATAAATAAAATAGAAATGAATTAATGTATTTACAGAATGGACAAGCAATCAGCTTTCATTAATCATAAACTTGAAAAAAAAAATTACACTGGTAAACCCCATTGGCTGCTGATTGTTGTAAAGGCCATGTTTGTTCATTTATCCATTTTCACAAAAATGTTTTTTTCCCCTCCTGATTAGCCCCCACCTTTACACTGTGGTTAACAAAAATAGAGTCATCTGTGTTTTAATTAAAATTCGTGTGAAACATCTCTGGGAAAGGTTGTGATTTATTTAGAAATTCAATATAAAGTAAATTTCAAAAATTCTACTACTGTTTTTTTTTTGTTTTTTTTTATAAAACTTTAACATTCCCTAGTATTTTAATATTGCTGAGAATACGAGGTTGGTAATGAAACATTAAATAGCGTCACATGCTTGCTAAATGTTAATCCCGTTTTAAGGTGTCCCCTCCCTCTCATTCCCCTGAACATGATGTGAAGTAAAGATGGCATGTTGCACGACATTGAAATGGTTGTGAACTCTCAGATTTGCAAGGCTCTGCTCCCCTGCAGCTGGAGGCTTCCATTAGTCCAGAGCAGCTCCATTATTTTCAGTCACAGCTTCCACTCTCAAATTCACTGAGGATGGGTATTGATGGGACCGTCAGAGTAATGACATGCACTATGGAAATGCACTTACATTCAGACTCCTGTTTGCAATAGTGAGCTCATTCTCCATCACTGTCTAATGACACTTGTTTTAACTCTTTATTGCTGTAACAAGACATTACCATTAATGTTTTCTGATGATGGTACAGAAGTCAAATGTCAATCGTGGAGCCCGGCTCAGTCTTATTACTGTGGCAGGGGATCGCTTTAATGAGTAGAAACCAATTAAGTCTGACCCGCTGATCTTTGGCTGCTCCCAAGTGATCCTCCAGATATGCTAAGGATGATAAATGGAAGCAATAAAATTCATTCCAAAATGATTTAGCCATTTTACAGCCACTTAAAAATGAGATTTTGAACCCTGAAAAATCACAGCAAACCCCAGAGTTTTGAGTAAGGACTACTTCAACCAGGAGGCATCCTGGCATTACAGTATATGGGAGACAAAATAATCAAGTGTCAGGAGGTCCCACTTCCTCCGCCTTTATAAAAGAGGACAACGGTGGAAGAAAAATTAACATCATTAGATGGACTGCCTTCTCGCAGTTTGGGAGAAGTCCAAACCAGGACATTTAAAAAAACAAAACACTGCAATGTCCTTTGTCCTTGTCAGGGTCTGGGCAAAGCTCAAAGCAGGGGAAATGGGAAATGTTTGCCAACAACCTGCCTGTCTTCCGCCTAGATTTATGGTTGGGCAACTGGGTAGGGGTAATATCGCGAACCTTGGCCTGACGTCATTAAAAAACATTAAAAATGTCTCTAATTTACTGGATTATATGCTATATCTAATATTATATAATATAAAAAAAATATATATATATACATTAACATATATACACACAAACATATATCTGTAGAGATATATGTTAACTAAAAACCATAAAAATGTTTCTAATTTATTGAATTATATTGTGTCTGTAAATGTCTTTTTTATTATTATTATTATTATTATTGTTTTATTTGTCTGTCTCTGCCTCACAAATCTTCACAGCAAATGTACAAACACTACACAAACTTCTTTTTGTTTGACTGAGTTGTAATTTCATGTTTGTATCAAAAAAAAGAGGAAATAAATCAATTTAACTACTGATAATTGTGTTCCAAACACCCCCACACACACACACACACACCGTCATTAAACAGAGTTTAGATTGAGGTATTCAAACAGATGTAGTAGTGTTGTACTGGGATGTGACAGACAATGCAGCCCCCCACATGCAGAAAAGGTAATGAGACCCACTAGGGCATGGGTGTCAAAAACAATCGCAGGGGTCAAAATTAAAGATGGAGACCTCATCAAAGTCCGGACATGACTCAAATTGGCCATGTTTAATCTGAAGTGTTATGTCAATTTTATTCTTATTTTATTTACTCCTTTTATCGGAATTCTGAACAAACCAATGCAATAGAAAATACTCAAATTACAGATTAAATTCAAATCAGCTTATCTATCATGCTATATCATATCTATCCTATCAGTATCCACTTTTTTTTTTTTTTTTTTTCATTTAATTTATAATGCGCTTTACATTTGGATCAAATCTCAAAGTGCTAAAATAAAAAGAAAACACTTCAGCCTAACTAATTTTCAAGTCTGCGTCTCTCTCAGAATAGTTTCACAGAATAATTTCCAAAGGAAAGTTTTTATTCACAGGACACAACTACAGCCAGACAGCCAACTGAATTTTTCAAATTCTGTTTTAACCATATCAACAAAAAGGTTCTGTAAATGACCCTTGGTAGATGGCTGGGTTGATTTAGCTGTGTATTTCTTCTGCCATAATAAAACAAGAAGAGTAGACTGTTGGTGCGAATATCTGTTTCTGGAGTAAGAAGCAGCGGCTGCTCAGAAAAAGTAAGGTGCATGAACAACCTACAGGTGCATTTCTCATTAAATATGAGCAATTTGATATTTTCTTGTTGATAATGTAACAGCACTGACACATATTGAACAGGTGGAGTATATGTGAATGCACCTCGTCAGTTAATTAAAACGTGCTTTCTATTTACTCATGCGCTCTTGCGAAATACTAATACGTTTATTATTTATCGTTTGACTTTTTTTTCCGCAGCGATATCCCCTCCCGGGCTCCTTAGAATCTCTTCTAAGGATTAGCCTGATGTTTATTAGAGTGCCTTGATAAACGCGGATATCTGACAAAATAGGTGCAGCGAGAAATGCTAGAGCTTTTGATTGACACACCGGATATCGCAGTGCATTCTGGGATTTGTAGTATCTGTGGTGTTTGTGCTGTGTACCTACGGGCCAGTTATAATGAAAATTAGATATTGTCTTCCAGGTCAGACATAATCGTTGTGCGGGCCGGAAGTTGCCTGCGGGCCTTGAGTTTGACACATGTGCTCTATGGTCTCTGGGAGTTAGAATGAAAGAAAGTGAAAAAAAATACATATTGTTGTTTTCTATGGAACGTAACCACAAAACTTTATTTGATTATTATTGATAAGCAAATCTGTTTGGTTTTTTTGCTTATCAACAAACTAGACTTGTCTCTGTCTTTCTGCAGGTTTCATGTGGTTTTTGTGAACATACTGGCAGCAAATTTCAGAACAGAAGCTCTCTTCAGAACTACTGAGTGGCTCATTACATGGAGTGGAGTTTGGAGGGGAACAGAATTAGGGATGTCCTTTTTTTCTCTTAACACATATCTCCATGTGTAGGTTTAAAGTTTTACTACATTTGAATGTTTTATTTTAGGGAAGATGTGTCAAAATGATCAGATTAATACATATTTACATAAGAAGTGTGTAATGGCACTGATTCTTTTACTCTTCCTCTAATCCTGCCGCATATCTTCAATCGTCCATTTCCACTATTGTTTATTTTGTGGTGTATCTTAACTGTTAAAAGATTCATTATGTAAAATAATAAATAACGGATGGGGCAAATATTCAAAGAGTTGAGAAAAAAATATAAGAATCCATCATTTTATTCAAAAATATCCTAAATCCATCTTTAATTCCTGAAGCGGAATCCTTCGAGTAAAACAATATTCTAAAATACAATCAAATCAAATTATAGAAATTCTCTTCTTTTGCTGTTGTGTTATCTTAGTGCCCTCTTTCTTAGATTCCTTTGATGGTCAGCCTCAATAGAGGAAAGAGCCACCTACGCCATATTACTAAGAAAAACAGAATCCTCCCACGGCCTGAGGAGAAGAAAGAAATCTGCCGGCCAAACAGGCAACCATCTCCCACATGGTCATCCTCATCACTCTGTGTATGTGTGTGTGTGTGAGCTGTTCTGGCAGTATGGGGTGACAAGGGGAATCTAAGGATGTGGGTGGACAGTGACAGCTCATGAAGAGACAATGAGATAGAAAGAGGAGTGGAGAAAGCGGAGCAGAGTTTAAGCATGTTCCCTTCATTCATATGATGCGCCATAATGTGAGGGCTACCTTATTTTGTTCTGCAGCTAACATTCACCTCTTATTAAAGTACTTCCCCACATGAACTGAGAGGATGCAAACCCCACAAAGCTGCACAAATGGGCCTAAACTTCAAAAATTAAAAACCTTTTTATCTGCCTATGATAATCATTTTATATTTGTCTAACATTTATTTAGAATAGTGGGAACTTTTAACTCAAAGCAAGAAAGTTCTGGGTAAAATTCAACCTGGGTCCATTCTGTATGGAGTTTGCATGTTCTCCCTGTGTTAGCAGAGGTTCTCTCCAGGCGCCTCGGCTTCCTCCCACGGAAAATAACCCATAAGACCCTACGAGTGACTGTGAGTGTGAATGGCTGATCTTCTCTATGTGTAGGCCCTGGGATGAACTATCGACTTGTAAGGTGACATTTGGCAAGAGGTGGGGTACATCCTGAACAATTTGAAAGAGAAAACCATTCTCGCTAACGAACAATTTAAAGTCACTGTTATAAAAACCAACACCAGTTCTGATATTAAGATCTTTTTACCTATAAGGAAGAAAGTATGATGGACTATTAGGGCTGTCCTGACAAAAAAAAAAAGGGAAAAAAGGCTATACTTAAGTAAAGGTTTTACCAATCAAGAAATATTGAATATTTCTTATTGATACCGCATTATTATATATATCAGTACCCTGGAAAGGCTTAAGTTAGAAACTGATTCTGATCCCAGGAAAGAACAGACAGACTTAGAAAAGACCTCCACATTTGTGGAGAAGGACACATTAATAATACAATTTCATTCTGAAAATCTAAGATTTTTTTTTCCCAAGGTGACCATATACTCGATCATAAGAAATAAACAATAAAAAAGGGTTTTCAAATGTTGTTTTGAGATTCTGTTAGTTGGTGAGTTATTTGATTGCATTGTTTGAAACTCGATCAAGCTTTCAAATAAATAAAAAAAAAGTCTTGTATCAAAAAATGTTAGAATTTCTATCTGTACTAGCAGATAAAGTCACTTGTTTGTTTTTCTGGTTCTTCTCAAATTAAGTATTTATTTCTATTTTGATTTTTGCAAGTGTACACAATATTCAGTTAACAGGATGCTCAATATGTTGCAAAGCACTTTTAAAAAATGGGTTTGTAAAGAATGATAAAGGGAAATACCTGTATGTGAAATCATAAAACTAAATTTGCCTATGAAGTAAAATAAAATCGTTAATTGAATCTTCCGCTGGGCCTTGCCACTATATTTTCACTGCAGCAGAGAAAACCGGAAGCATTATGTAAGTCAGCAGGGTGAAGGCAGCAGCAGATAAATGTTGATTGATCTTGTGATGTGGTAACTGGGGGGAACCGGGTTCCATGCTGTTTTCAGCCCCGGCCGCCACTGGAACCATCTCTGAAGTAAATGACTGGTAATCGAGCAGCCTGCGTGGCGTGGGCGAATGGAGCGTTTGGCCATCCAACCCCAAAGGCCTCATTTGTGAACCCTCCTCTCTTTCTTTACCCTCCCCCCATTGCTTTCCTCTTCTTATTGTTTTCCTCTTCTCCTTTGTTTTCTGTCCGTACACCTATCCTCACTTTATTCGTTTTTTTCCATGGTGATAAAGACTTCAATACAAATAATATCGAAAAGTCGGTGGTACGATGGAATTATCATCAACCCCGCCGCTGTAGATCCTTCATTTTAACACACTAAATCAAAAACTATATCACGGATCATTTTCAAATATTATACCAGATTGATTGAGAGAAAAGTCGGTTGTATATTTCAGACGATACGAGAGCTTCATATCCGATTTAGTCCAGATTTGTGGCATATCAGTTGACTCAAAGAGATCTCTCTGGTATATATCATTTTTGGTCTGGAAGTTCATATGTTACTCACTGGAGGTGCTTTTCAATAAAAGACACTGTTTTACAGAGATATTAACCTAACCCTTTGTCTAACTTAGTCCAAATTTGGTGCATTTAAATCGACCGACTCTGACTTGACTTCATTGCTGGTTTTTGAATGTGTTTTTATCCTTCCTACTGGTCTGTTTGACCACTTTATCATGCTCTGTTTTTCCCGGATCACCCTTTTATATTGAAAACGTTTTGTCTTGTCTTTGATCTATGAAATGCTGAAGCTTCCGTTTGCACAACAAATTTACCCTTTATGTACAAAAAAAACCCTTGAAAATGAGGATATCTGTTTTGTATACAGGGTATATCATATTTTAGTCACATAGTTAATATTTTACTCTGTAGGGGGAGCTTTTTCTGAATGAAAAACACTGTATTTACGTAATTGTAACTTCACCGTTAATTTGAGGAGATCAACCAGGGAGATCGCCTGTATGAGGGAATTGTTTTTTTTCTCGGGGATACACCATAGCTGACAGAGTAGGCCTCATTCTATATAGAGATGAGTAATGTACTGACTGCAATTTATAAGCCTGAACCAACAATTGCTAATGGACAGCCATGACCTGTTCTCAAGTCTGAACTTAGCCAGTAAGACGAGTGGCATACTCCGGTGCACAACTGAGACCTACGCCCGACTGAAGGTATGCATGGACGGCTGAGATGGAGAAGGTTAGAGACTTAGACGGAATAATGGCAAACCAGCCGACAAAAGGTGGATACGAAAGCTTAGGGATCAGACATCTGCATTCTACAATGACAATGAAAGCTTTATTTTTGTGAAACTCTGAAATACATCCTATAAAATATACAGAATCAAGATGATAGGACAGCTGATATCTCACTGACAGGCCCAGAAGGGGAAAGCAGGAAAGTAAAACTGAGCATGTTTCAACTAAGATCTGTGTTAGGCCCAAATATGGAGGCAATGACCCACAATTGAGTCTTGAAATATTATACGATCATCTAACAGCGATGTGGCGTCTGAGCTTCACAACACCAGTGGATAAAAAGTCCAGCAACTCAGATTTTCTTTGAAATCTCTCCCGACCTGTTCTGAAGTTGACCAACGGGATGACAGAGGGAAACTAAACATGGTGGTGAGTAGACTGAATGATGTCACTAGTGAAGAAAGACTTGTTGAAATGTCACAACGATACCCCACAAGTTCTCTTTGAAAGATGGATGTATTCCTCTTCAGGATATCAGGGAGCGGGTCCACAATCATATTTCTCTCTTTCCTCCTCTTTGAACAGAAGGCCACCAGCATCTCACTGAGTGCTTCTGCGGCCATGATTGACCCGCCTCCTCATAGTCACATGACTTGACGTGAACAAATGGCTGGGTACAAACCTGTAGTGTTGTTTGTTTTCCCACCAAGATGTTTACTTTTTGACCTGACTTTGCAGAGGATCTGTGGATGAATGTAGGTGCTTGAACCCGCTACAAACCTCAGCATGATAATAGCATCCAGTTTCTCTTCTCCTTCCCTCTGCATTTGTTCCTCAAACATCTCCTCTGTGTACTCCCATTCCCTTTCCTCTCCTTCCACTGTTTCCAGTCTTCACCTCATCAACACTCTATCTCCTTTCCTTTCAGGTCTGGTTTTTATCTGCTCATCCCAATTCTTTTTTGTTTCTTCACTACTTTTCTGCTGCCTCAAGATAATCCCTTCTCATCCACTACTTCTCTGATCGTTTCCTTCCCTCATTTCCTTCTGCCGTTTTCCTCTTTCTCCTCCCTCATTCCTGTTCTTTCCTTTGTTTCCTTGCTTCAAGTCTTTTCCTCCGTCCTAAAGACACTCCTCCCTTTGTTGTTCCCGTCGCTCCTCTCCTCCTCTCTTGAGATCTTCTCACTCACTTCTCAACCACAGTGTGCAAACATTTTTGTGTCCGTGGGCGAGACGAGAAAAAGCAGCCGTATTCTCTGAGGACGTCTCTGCAGCCAAACTGCTTCCTCATCTGAGTTTGTGGAGGCGGACAAGAAACATTCCTGAAAATGCGAAACATTCAGATGAGACTTATTAACGCTTGGGCCTTTCAAACACTTTCTGTGTTCTGCAGAAACTTAGAAGCTATTGTGGTGGCTTGGCTATTATCAACGGACTCCTCACATGGTCATTGTCTTAGGTTTTTAAGACTGAGCAGCCTCACTGTGGCCTCAACTTACTGCTGTCAATGGCCTACTGTACGCGGGGATCATCATATGATGGCCATTGTCATAGGATTGTTTCATATTGCATTGTTAAAGATTACCGCTGTTGGTTCCAAGTTCAGGGCCTGATGGGAAAGTGGACACAAGCTCATTTATAGTACACTGCTTTGAATGGATGACTAAAAGGTGGAGGAGTTATTCAGATCCTTTATTTGAGTAAAAGTACAAATACAACACTGTTAAGGAAGTAAAGGTATACAAGTGTAATCAGCTGTATGTTCTTAAAGTATCAAATTAAAAGATTATTTTCAGATTTTAAACCCATATGGAATGTAAAGGGAGGAAGAACTGGATTGGTTTTTGGAAAAGATTGGTTATATATTCCCAACGTTAGAAGGAATTTTATCTTCAAAAGACTTTGGACCATCATTTCTGAACTGTTGGTCCAAGGTAGTGTGCAACGCAGGGGATTTGGAGCTTTTTGGGGATTTTCCCTTGCTTTTGGGGACGACGGCGTAGGCCTAGTTTATGATGTTGTTGCATTAATAGTACTACACTTACGTGTAGACCTATGGCACTGCTATAAATGTTAGAGGTTCAGGTAATCAAACTACTTTACCTGCTTTTTTAATAGTTGAATCTACAGGATCCGCCACTATCTACTCGTCATCTACTAAATCCACATGCTGCTGGAAAGACAGGTGAAATTTCTTTTTCCACAAAGCTTTTCCTGAGGCTTCACTGCAAAATGGCATTGTAGTATTCTTGTTTTAGAATCTAAATAAACATCTAAGATTACTTCCTACAGCCCATACAGCATGATTATACTCTCCAGAAGTCTCATAATCCGGAAATGAAGTTCAAGGACTACAGGGAATTATACAGAGCATATCCAAAACCAAATTATTTTCTATAATCAGACACCTAATGTCACTAAGCATCACACACACGCTCAAACAACAAAATAATAATATTCAGGTAAAACTACATCAGTGATAAACTTTAAAGTGTGTGAATTAGCATGACAACACACAGCTCCCTGTCAGCACTCATCTCCAGGACCCGACCGAGGCAGCAGATGATGTACGGACAGTGACAGGGGACCCCATAAACATGGCCTGTTAAACGGAGGACAGCCTTATTAGTCACAGCTTTCATTATGGCATGACTGTGTGTGTGTGTGTGTGTGCGTATGAGGATGGGCTAATGTACTCGGCTTTTACTGCTTTTTCTAGTCAATGTATGTATACACATGCATATTCAAAGAGTGTGTGTGTGTGTGCGTGCATTAGTGTGTGTCTGCATGTAGAAATGTGCGTTTGATGTTTCTGTCACTGCTGCCATTCATGCATCCAGTGATTATACATTAGCAGCAATGAAAATGTCCTCTTTGACTGCCAGTGTTTGTGTGCGTGTGTGTGTCTGTGTTTGAGCGTACACTGGTGTGTGTGTGTGTGTGTGTGTGTGTGTGTGTGTGTGTGTGTGTGTGTGAGTGTCATGCTGACCAGGTCTCTCTTTCTGGACAGTTAGCATTTGAATCCAGTGAAAAGAAAGTGTCCCATAGAAAATAAAGACTTAATGTGAAGACACCAAAAGACATGAAAGCTGTATCTGAAGGGCATTTTCAGGTTTCTTATGAATGAGTGTTCTGAGGGGGCCACTCAAATGAGCAGAGCAGAGGAAGACATATCTAGAAAAGAGGAGCACAGCTAGCCAAGGCCAACCCCCAACTAGTTTTTATTAATATCAGAATGGTGAGGAGACAGGACTGCCACAGTCCCACTTTTCATTGGGTTATTATGTTTTACGTCCAATGTCCATGTACGGACAGAACAACAAGTAATGATGGACAAAACTGGATTTCTGTTGGTACTGCAGATCCTGCTGATTGTAATAACGTTTCTCTGGAACACTGTCGATTTGCTGCATCATTACTGTGATCAAAATGTGTATGTTACATTCACCAACTAAAGCCAGAGAAAGGGTTTGAACGCTTGTGTGGTGTTGAGGCTTACTTGTGCTTGAAGGCACACACTGACAGAGCCTTAAGTCTTTACTTTGAACTCATTTCCTACAGACACTTCTAAGAGCGTAGTGATATTGTGGAAAAGGAGCAGTAGTCTACTACTTGGCCATTTGGTGCACGGTTCTGGCCTCTCCCCTATCGCTGTATCAATTGATTGTTGCATATGCTATTGTTAGTATTAATACTATTATTAATGATAATGATTATAATGATTATATTATTTTCAGGTAAATCCCCTATGGTATGTACTATTATATTATATAACAAATAAAACAAACTTCAATAAAGCTGAGATTAACATCAGACTTCACATCTGATTTTATTTTTCGATTTCTGACCAAATTTACTTTTTAGAAATTTAAAAAGGAATCATGAGACCCTAAATATAATATATTTGCAAAGATAATACTGAAATTCAATTTTGATCTCCTGACGCGCTGCGACAGATTTTGTGTAATGAAATCGAGAACAACCAGAATGTACAATGGTTTCTTCCCCAAAGCTATACGACTGTTAAACATAACACCCCTTTCACATTCACAAAACACTCGTTTGAATGATTTAACATCGTTCCTTTAAACTCAGGCACTTGTTGGACTTTTTTTTCTTCTGCACTTTTGATCCCGATAACCATCAATGTCGACCCATTCTTTGTGCTTTATAGCTGTTTTCCGAATAAACAGATACCTACAGTTGAAGTGGATCAATCAGACCACAGCAGCACATGGCAACGCTGCAGTGGTGTTTGTTGAGCAGAGGTGGATGGCGGTGGAGACTATGACTGTACACTCACAGCTATGACACTTCTGGAACTTTATACAGGTGGTTGCATGTTTGCCTTAGTTTAGTGTAGGAGGCGCTACTGTCTGGATGCACACGCAACAGACAGTTGAAATTAAAACATTTCCCCAGCCAACTCATGAAACTGTTTTTATTAACTCATTTGTTTTTTATATTATGATTTAATGACACTAACTTCTGAAACTGGAATAAAAAAAAAAACAGGACTAGTTAGTAGAGGAAAGAAAACAAGAAAAAGTTCCTGACTGTTGGATTCTGACTCCCTTGAATAAGACGATGTATGAGGCATGGCTGTGCAGAATAGCATCCATGATAGTATAAAATTAGAACAGTTTAACCCCAACAAAGCTGCTCCTCAGGTCGTCTGAAGAACTGAGGCTCTGTCTGAAAGAGGTTTCCAACTCTGCAGCTCTTCTTTTATCCATTTCTCTGGATTCCCTCTTTTCTTCTCTTCCTCTCCATCTTGGACCAATATCAGAGTGTTTCCACTCTCTTTCATGTTTCACACAGCGGGTGATGAAAGCCGTCAATCTGCCATGCAACAAAGCTAACAGTCACAGCGGCAGGAAAGCTGCTCTACAGAAAGAATCAAGGATTTAAGAGTGGTGACTCTCAGATGATCTTCCACCTCTGGAAAAATGGCCTCCGTGTGTGATCTGGCGGGCAGTGGTGTGATGCTTAGAAAGACTGTCCTGTTGATGCGATCAATGTGAGAGCAGCTCCGGATCAAAATGTCAGCTAATGCCTTCACTTCAGTACATGTGCTGTTGCTTTGAGTTTTTTTGGCAAAGGGCCATCAAGACTTCTTAAATTCCCCTTTTAAATCACGCTCACACTTACAAATACCTAAAACGACCATTTGTTGTTATTTGTTTTGATTGGATACATAGTGTTGGAGGCATTGAGATAAGACTGGACTTCATAATGATTTCAAATTACATGAGGTTTTTTGATATATACGCAAAATCATGAAAAATGCCATTAAAATAGATACAATGGTTTGTAATCCTTATTTACACGGAAAAGTTGGGACTGGGCCGTTATGACATCACTTTTTTCCTTCAACAACACTATATGTTGGGAAAAGACGTCACAAATTGTTGAAGTTTTGAAAGTGGTATTAAGTCCCTTTCCTGCTTGATATATGCCTCCAGCAGCTCAACAGTCTGAGGACTGAGCGTTTGACGTTTATGTTTCAGTCTGGCCCTTTAATGTCCTCAACAAGAAAAGAAACTATGGAAAAATTATTTCTTTGCATTTACCAAACACTCTAAATTTACCAGAAAATAACAAATCATTTGGTTAGACACGTTTATTAACGGAGAAAACTTAATGATTTCATCCTCGGCCCTTACTCTTTAGCATATAGATAATGCAGCTGGGTATTAACAAATCCGGTCAAGTGTTACACATTTATCATTAAAAAATAAAAAGCCCATAATAAGCTCGACCAAATGCTTGAGCAGAACATTAAAGGGCTAGTACACATAATCTTTTACAGTTTCTTTTTACACAGTTGTAAGGTGGCAGAATGTCGATTCATCATCTCACTGGAATGACCAGGATGTCCAAAGGAAGAAAATTGTCTGAATGGTAGACAGCAATACCATCCCAGATGCTACTTTTATAGTTGCCCTGGTAACATGTGGATGCTTCTTTTCCTCGTTAGTCCAGAGGACAAAAGTCCATGATTTTCATCATCTATCTGAAATGTTGACAAAGCGACACTTTGTCTCAGTTTGTCTCAGATGAGCTTAGTTCTGCAGAATTTGGCAGCATTTCTGGTGGTGATATGTCTTAACTTTATTATTATCGGCCCTAGTTGTAGTGGTGAGATTGTGGATGTGATTTCCAATGTGTTCCTGAGCCCATGAAGTAACACTTCATAGAATAAGGTCAGGTTTTAACACAGCATCACATGAGCGCTCAACGGTCAGGTCTCCAGACTTCAATGCTGTTTTTTGTCCTTGCCAATTACATGCAGGTCTTTTGACGATATTATGGTCTGTAGACGGCAATATCCTCAAATTCATTGCAATTGCACTTTGATTCAAGATTTAGGGTTTTCAAGATTCAAGAGACTCAGGAGGTGTATTGTCATGTAAACAAAAACAAAACACAGCGGATTACACCATGAAATGAAATACTTACTTTGACGTTACTTTTAAAGAAGTAACGAAGGTGTGATCTGAAGACAGAACTTTAGGACGCGTCACATGACTCAGAAATGTTTTTTAAAGGTGACACAAAAACATTTGTGTGTCTTCCTGCATGTCCTTAATCTCAATGTCATTAACCTCATCAGAACCATCCAACCAAGAAAATTTGTGTTTTCAAAGATTGGAACTAAAACTTTGACTTTACTCACTGCACAAATTTGTAATGATTAATTATTTTTGTTTTGTTATTCCTCTCTCACTGCTAGACTAGACTACTGAAATTTTATCTTATCTTACACTCAAAAACTAAAGCAGTCATATCACATACATTGATCCTATTAAAGTTAAACGTTTTGGGTAGAAAAGTTTTGGAAATTATAATGAAATATGAGAATTATAGGAGTTCATCCGAGTAACAAAAGATTTCTAAGAATATATGCTTTTACTAAAAAATATCCTCTTAAAATATCAATGAGTATTTTCTTTAAAGTATCAAGAGAAGATTTTATTGTTTCTCCTGGGATTAATATCGGCCTAATTCTGGAGGATGGGCAGGTTGTGGGGTTTATTTTTGGGGAAGGATTGTGTTTCAATTGTTGCTTTAATACACAGTATTTACTGAAATGACAGGAGGACTCAGTGAGGTGGGTGTGGTATTATCACAGAAATAACAGATTTGGAATGGCTTAAACTGGGGTAAGGCAAAGACTCTCTTGAATTTCAAAATGCTCTCATTGGATCCAATAATAATTCAAATATGTTCACTAAAAAGTATTTTCATGCATGACATGAATATATATGGCCTTCATGCCATGCCATCCTTCCAAAAGTGCATCTTTACGACAGAATAGGAATGATAGTTTTTGATGACAATTGTGTCATCAAAAACCTCTGAAAATGTAAAGAGAGCAGGTAGAAAGGTCCCTGCATGTAGGGCAGAAGGCCAAAGGTTAATACTGAATGTCTGACATCCTATCTCTGAGGCTGTGGTTTTGGGTAGGACACGTTCTACTGATGTACACCGCCCCAGCCCCCAGCAAGCCTGAGAGTGATAAGCAGTTACAGATAATGATAGGATAGGATAGCCACAACATCAATGACAAGTGTTATAAACTGCATTTAGAAGGAACTAATGCATTGTGTTATTGATATCTTTAAATAAGCATGGATGAATACTACATATCAAATGTCACATCAGATCTTTGGGATTTTTAATAGAAACACCTCATATATTCTTAACATGACAAAATAATAGGCAGGAAGCCCTTTTTAGGCCTTTCTGTGCTCATATAAGGACAGGATGGAGGCAGCTACTGGTGTTTGTTAGTTCAAATTTAAACCTGAACATAATTAGCTTTCTCACTTTGACAGTCTTCTCTCTCAAACCCACTCAGACACAAAAACAGATACGGAAAATGCATGCACACACTCCAGTTGCGACACTCCCACACACCGAGCTTATATGGGCCACAGAAGTAAGCTGTATTCACAGTGGGTATTTCCTTTATCTCTGTGACAAATACATAATAGTACATTCTTTAATATCAATATTAAGCTGAATGACGAGATGATGAAACGTTTTTAGAAGAGAATGCCACTGAGGATGGTATCCGAGGGACAGGAGGGGGAGTACCAGAACCTAGTCGATGACTTTGTGGAGTGGTGTTGACTCAATCAGGTGCACATCGATTCATAAAAGCCCCAGATGTACTTCAAGAGGAAGAGACCGCCTACGCAGCTTGTCTCCATTTGGGGGTGGAGGTCCAGGACGTCAGGGCTTTACCTTGGTCTGTTGGGGCACAACAATCTGGACGGGTCAGCAAACACTGACTATCTAATGGAGGGGGAAGAACCGGCTGCACTTCCTGTGGACACTAGGGTCAGAGAGGATGGGGGAAATCCCTCATAATAATCTGCTGTGTTTTTACTTGCATAAAGTTGGACATGCAACTATTTAAAATTAAACAGAAATCATAGAGACCAAACTTCCCAGAAGCTATACCGTTTTAGCTAAAATCAGAAAAAAGTTCAGGTGACAATATTGTGAAACAGTCCTCCGAACGCTTATTTGCAAACGCTGTAATATATACGTCACCATTTTCCCAACAGCTGTTTTGCTAGTTTTAACAGTGATTGAAAGGCCGGGCATTTCAAACTACTACAGTCTAAGACCTCTTTGCCTTTTCAGAACCCAAAAAACGCTGTTGCCGTGTAAACGAAAGGCCAGCGTTTACTTTTCTCAAGAATAATGAATGAAATGAAGAAGAGATGAGAAGCAGGGACAGGTGAGAATATTCTTCAAACAAGGATAAGGGATATAAAGAATGGAAAACTCAAAGTGAAACTCAATTGAAGACAAAACCAGACAATCAATGAAGTACAAACTTAAAGGCGTGCACACAATGATCATTGAACAGAGACAGAGGAAATAAAAGTGTAGAAATGTGTTTAAAAAACAAAACAAACAACAAAACAGGGAGTATAAAGCAAATACAACGCATAAATGTAAAACAGGAAACCACTGATTAGAGCGGTCACAAAAAGATAACTGAGGACAATAAAGAAATTGGTGAGATGATACAACCTCAAAACTGCCTGAAATGTCAAATATATCATCTAACTTAGACCTCAGTGTTTGTTCTGGAGTCTTATCCATCTGGCAGTGACGTTCATCACATCTTCATCTGTTAGGAGTAAATAGTTTGACATTAAATAAATAACCGTAAACAACTTGATGATGCTCCAACTTCTCACCTTGTGCTAAAATAATAGAATACTTTATGCTGCACCAACTACATGACTGTCCACATGTTTTTGTGTACTTTTACCCTATGGCTGTTTTCCTGGTTTGATTTTGACCTAGTAATTCCAAAGAAGTGAAATGTTTGTGAAGTGCTATGTTTGTGGTAGCGATGACTTACAGAAATTCCGCTCACATATAAACACAGAGTAGAGTTGCTCCAAGTATTTGTAGTGGCCAAGGATGGATTAGAGGAGCAATGTGAATGAATACTGAAAGAAGACATTACAAACCTGAATATTGTCAGACAAGTAAAAGTAAATAACATTGTACCTCATTCAAGTGTCAACAATCTGGCATGTCACTTAAATGGTTAAACCCGGCAATCTAGTATTATTGAATACAAAGCCTGATAAAACAATACATGTCATAAAATATAATATTTCCTTAACTTTGTAATGTCAACCAATCCCACAAAAGTAAGTTGAATAAATAACAACCAGATCAAAAATGAATTATTGCTAAATGCTTTTAAGTAAATGTCACCAAAATGTCTCATTTAAATACTTTATCAATACAGTTATGAAAACAACTTTTAGCACAATTATGTTGCATCTCCTAAACATCTCCAAGAGTGCATCATTATGAAGGTAAAAAGTCCCCTTTAAACTCACATCAGTTTTCTCTGTGTCATGTCTGAACACTGCAGAAGCTGACATTTATAAAACAAAGTGTCTTAAATAATGGCAACATTTACCTTTTTCCCCTTTATTTTCTTTGTCTAACAAAACACTTTTTATTAACAGTTCTTATTTTTCACTTGATTCCAGCTATTTTGTACTTCATAATACTCTTCTGTTTGAATTATTTGTTAAACTATTTTCAGAATTATTGAGTTTGGGGATCAAAACGAACAAAAGCAAAACTATCTTGTAAAAGTTAGATTTTTTTTATCTGAAAGCATTTTGTCCTTTTCATCTCTTCACATATTGAGAACAGGACATGGTTTGGTGTCACAGCCCACCTATGATCTATTGTCTCTCTGCTGTGTTGATATTTCACAGTCATCACTTTCTTACAGTCAAAATAGCTGAATAGATGATCTCTTTTTTTTCTTTAAGCGAGTTTTTCTCCACATTATGACAACAGCACAAACTCTAACTGTCTCTCTCTCACAATGTGAGGCAGGGATTAATGAATTGACCTGGTATTGACAGGGTTTATTGACTAGCATGTTGATTCATTTGGAGGATGTGTGTTTGTGAATGTGACACTGAAGCCGTTTAAGCAGTAGCATCATAAGTCACATCTTAGGTTAGATGTACAGACACTTAACAACATTTAAAAGCAGAAGTAATGGTATGTTGGTGCCTTTCTTTCACTTTAATCGTCTTTATTTCTTATTACTTATTAAAAATTGTGGCCAACTCCACAGCCAAGATCCTGAGGCAGGATTGGAGGGAGGGCCAGCAGGAAAACTGTGGAGGGACTCGCAGAAGTTGCTGAAAGAAGCAGTAATGGCTGTTAGGCCCTCATCAGGTCCTAGATACCCGCCTGATGAGCCTGCAGTTTACATGTCTCAGCTAACCCTGCTCTGAGTTGTAAGGAAAATACCCAAGGATGGAGGGTCCAGAGCATAAGATGTGTGTTACTAACAAACACCTCTTATTGTAACACTTTCACATGAATCTCTGCTTAACAAGATATTTATACCTATATTAAATTTGTATTGGTCCAGACCAATGAGGATGAGGTTTGCTGTGTTACCTAACTGCTGGGATGCTATATCCATAAATTGATCTAAGTTATTTTAATGTCTATCCATTTAGGGTCCTCCGTAGACCAGTATTTGGCAATTTTCTTCGAACCAGCTTGAGCGGTATGGTATAAAGTAGTGACATTTCAGCCATGTTTGAGCATGTCCAGAGGGAATGTTGTGTTTGTATCTAATAAACTGAGTCAGGAATAGTTTTCCAGTATTCACTTTTATTATTCTCAGGATTGGTGAAAATGTTTCTCGGACATCATGATTTGACTTTTGATAAAGGTCTAACTGCCCACCATTAGTAATGCACCTATATTTAGAAAACAGACAATGGTGATTGTGTGATGCTGCTGTGAAAAGCAGACAAACACACAACATGGAAACAATATTCCACCCGTGGTGCCCAATATTTTCTGCTTTGTGTCTGTCACCCACGGAGGGACTTTACAAGATCAAGCAGACTAGGCCACGACCCATGTGACTAAGTGTGTGTGTGAGTGGGAGAGAGAGAGCGAGCGATAGACAGATAGAGAGAGAGAGAGATAGACAGATAGAGAGAGAGAGAGGGGCAGAGAGAGCGAGAGAGAGAGAGAAGCAGAGAACCCTCAGGTGGCCACAAGAGGGCAGATTATTCTCTTAGGACTAATCTTTATCAGTTATTTTGTATTAAAATTTAATGACTAGATCTCAAATGTGATAAGTTATAAATAATATATAACAGAAGTTGAAAACAAAATTAGTCATCCCTAATTATATAAACCTAATTATATAAACCCAGATTTTACACGAACAGTTTAAACATCTCAGTGCAACTTATTTTTTATTTTTCAAACATTCAACATTCAACTTTTAATGATCTGCGATGAACTGGCGACTTGTCCAGGGTGTACCCTGCCTCTCGCCCGATGTTAGCTGGGATCGGTTGACCCTGAACAGG
Source organism: Lophius piscatorius (assembly GCA_009660295.1). Taxonomy (NCBI): domain Eukaryota; kingdom Metazoa; phylum Chordata; class Actinopteri; order Lophiiformes; family Lophiidae; genus Lophius; species Lophius piscatorius. The sequence goes on from VRLP01001391.1 coordinate 35,501, forward strand.
ATAAGCGGTAGATAATGAATGAATGAACTTTTAATGATAATCACAATCTCAAAATAATTCAACCCCTTAATAATAGTGTCTGCAGATCTTTATAGAACCCCTTTTACTTCCATGGTCTGCTGCTAATGTGATGCACAGGCAGATACAGCTTCTACAGCATTGTTGGAATCCTAGCCCATTCCTCATGCAAAAAGTTGTCCAGCTCTATAATATTCTTGCTGCTGTAACCCCCTTTTTCAAATCCTACTAAATATTTCCTATCATGGCCGCCCTAGATGTTCCTGTGCTTCTTCTGAATCCGAGCCTAAGTGGACTATGGAGACTGCTTGGGATCATTGTCCTGTTGAAATGACCAATGGCACCCGAGTTTCAGCTTCCTCAAAGAGGGCTTGATATTTTCGACTGGTATATCCTGATTCTTGATGGAATCCATCTTACCCTCTTCACGCTGCAGGTTTCCAGCAAAGCTGCTCCAAATCAGTGAGCCACAGCTATATTTAATTTGTTCTTTTCAACAGATGCTTAATTCTTCCTCTTCCAGACAGACTACTGAGCCATAGACCCCAAACAATCCAGCTCGATGTCATCAGTCCATAGAACTGCATCACAAAACCTCTGTGTCTTACCTAGATGGTGTCTGACCTACTGGAGCGACTTTTTTTTTGTGATTTTAGAAGAGCAGTCGTGAACATCTTCTTAGATGATTTCCTCTCCCAAAAGTGAAATTTTTACATTCAGATAATCCCGGTTGCTCTCACTAGAGTTAGTCCAACTCTGCAGCGATGGTATTAAACCCCACCCACAGAAAAAAGAAATTAAAGTTAGGGAGTCTATTTGACTAAGGGATTTGAGCAGGGGGCGCCCTGCATTGCAGCCTTTATCATCACTGTATGAATCTTTGAGTGAATGAGTGAATGTGACTCATGTTGTCAAGCGCTTTGAGTTGTCAAGAAGACTTGAAAAGCACTATATAAGTAAAGTCCATTTACCACTTTTCCATTTCTGTGTTTAATCTTTAATATTACTATCTTTTTCGTGAAATGAATGGGAATAAAAATAGGTTTTATGCATGATACAATTGTTTTATATTTTCCACTCTTGACTTGATATTGCAGACACTCTGTTAAATGTTGGATAACAACGATGGTGTTAACATTTGACCCTATAAACTACTGTTTTTGTAAGCTTGATCGGTGTTAAGTTGCAGCTATTGAGAGGGTTACTTCAACTCTATTTAAATGTTAAATATTTGCAATTTCAGAAGAGCGGTTTTAACTTCATGCATCATGGACTAATATAGACACTGTATAAGAATTGACTCTGTATGTGATGAATTAGCACTGCCAGTATTGATGTATAATTGTATACACTCAAAAAGAGTCAACTTTGTTATAATAAATGTAACGTATTATTATAAACTTTGCCCACTTTAGCACATGTTACTTAAAATTCAGACTTGTTGAACCCAAACTGAATGATTTGACACAACTTAACAGTTGATAAATACCTCAATGAAAACGCTAGATTAGTTTTTACAAGATTTGTTCATTTAGAAAATAATTAAAAAGTTCAGTAAGTCAAATTATTTTTTGCTCAGTTAAGTTACCTGGACACTAATAACATTCATTCATTCAGTTTTGGTGAAAAGTTTTAATAAATCAGCATGAAGTAAATTCGACAAATTATCTTTTGATTATGAACGGCCAATAAACCAGATATACAATGGTAGGTGGAAACATCTTTCTTCCAACGGAATCAGAACTAAATTGTGCTCATGTCTTCATTTGTATGACCCACTCTCGCATTCACAACACATTTTCATTTCCTTCTGTTTATTTGACGTGAACCAACGAAACCGAATCTATCTATAAATAATTATTCCTTTCGCTTGCTGTAAATAGATCTGAATTACTATATTTAACTCTTCAGTTATTCTACCCTTTCCTACAGGCTATTCAAATCAGAAAGTTTCCGTGCCGGTGCAGCCTGTCGCAGCCAAATGAGTCAATTCCGCTCCCCTGTCCGTCTCATTTGGTTGTGGTTATGGTGGAGCGGCTTCTCGCGCTTTCAGCTCGGTAAAACTCGTCACTTTCCGATGATCATAATTCCGGAGACTAAATGTGGAGAATGGGGGATGTACCCAATTACCGGATTCAACCTTTTATGGTTTGAGAAGCTCAACCGGAATTACTCTTTGAAACGCGGGTCCATTTTTTTAAGAACACAGAGAGAATGACACAAAATAAACAATACTATCGACCCTTTTTAAAATAAACACTGAGCAATCACAAGTGAGTATGGTTACTGTGGTGCGTTTTGCATGTTATATTGTTGAAGTGCAGTTGATCTGTGCGTGGCAGATAGTGGAAAAGTCTTCGTTATCTCCCCTGAAGCAGCGGGTTCTCCGTTAACAAGAGATTCCCCTTGATATCGTCACACAACCTCTCAGCCAATCAGCATCGGCAGCGCCTGTCCGTCGTTGCTCCCGTGTGCCCGCCCACTCCAAATTTGGGTAATGACGTAGGGGGCTTATTCAAAAGGTTCCCCTTATATACAAACTGGCGCTTGGGCCGCCGTTCCCAATAACTGTGACTTTACACACGGGCCGCCGCAGACAGCTCTTTCTTTAATGCCGCTGTGACGTGCAGAGAAACAACAAGCAGACGCGCGTTTCTTTCTCTCTCAACAATGACAGCAAAAACTTTGGAAAAAGCGGCGCTGAATCTCGGGGGATACGTGCATTCCGTGGCAGAGAGCGTGTACTCTGTGGATGACATCGCCGCGAGCTTGCCGACCCCTGTGGCGATCTTCCCTAACACGGATTTGGGCGCACATTACGACCAGATTCATGTGGCAGCTGGTAAGATGGCACTTTCGAATTGTGTATTGAAGATCTTAGGCATATTATTGCAGTATTTTCTGACGATATAAATTATACAAATTCAAAATAAAAAATGCTCCCAAATTTTTTTTGTAATTGTTTAGAATGCATCATATATCCTGTATAGTTAGGGTAATTGAACAGAGGCGCATCAAATCAAGTGTGAACATCTCACATTACGTTCCTAATGAATGATCTATTTTTGTATTATATGTATTCCTTTAAAATATATCCAGGCAATCGGTGAAAGTGCCTGCAACAAATTCATGTTTGGTGGAAATGTTCTGTATCATGGATTCTTTTATATATGTTCCTTTCATTTGTTAGCCTAAACTATGTAAAACGTGGGTCAAAATCACGAGGACTTAGAAAGATTAAATGCAATTCTCAAATTGTAAAGTGCATCTCCAAAACCACAAACTTTTTGGAAATAAAATAGAAAATATGAATCAAGTGTTTAAAAATGCTGTAAATTCTATTTATTTATTTTTTGAGTTAACAGAAAAGTGTCTTGTTCTAAACATTGACCAACCAAAACAGAATGTTGTTTGTTGTAGGCCTATGTATCTTTTTCTCTACTTTTCCATCAGCAGGTAAAATGGCACGTTTGGAGAGCCAATTAAAGACATTTGCGCTATTACTCTACATTCTGAAGATTTTATTCATAATAACTCTAAAGTATACTTCTGAAAAGGATATAGAGAGCAAATATTCTACATAGACTGGAAAAAGTTTTCCCATCTTCTAGTCTACATAGTTATGGAAATTAACTCTGTAGAACTCTGTAGAAGTAATGGAAAAGAGACGTATCGTATCCAGCGTATTTAGGATAATGAACACATATCTTGTCTTCTTTCGAATGATTTGTTATATTTCTGTCCGCAGATGGCTTGATGGGCGCAGACATGAGTGCAGAGAAGCGCACTCTGGACATCTCTCCCTATTCAAGCGGCTTCTCCCAGCCCGCGCCACACCGCAACCAGACCTTCACCTACATGGGAAAGTTCTCCATCGACTCCCAGTATCCAGGTAACTGGAACCCCGAGGGAGTCATCAACATCGTCTCTGGCATCTTCAACGTGGCCCAGCCGCCAGCTCCTCCTCCTCCCTCCTCTTCAGCATCTTCCTCCCCGGTTTCCTCACTGTCTCCCAATCACTTCTCCAGCGCAAATTTGAGTTGCACCATGGCGGTTCAAAACCAGGTAGAGATGGACCACCACCACCACCACCTGTACTCCCCACCTCCGCCTCCTTACTCCTCTTCCGGCTGCGGGGAGGGATACCAGGACCCCTCTGCGTTTTTATCCACATCCACCTGCCCCATCGGCTCCTACCCGCCCCCTTCATACTCCTCACCCAAGCAGCCTGGAGGCTCTGATGCTGCGGGGCTCTTCCCCATCATACCCGATTACTCGGGCTTCTTCCAGCCGGCGTGCCAGCGGGACATGCACACCACGAATATCCAAGATCGGAAACCATTCGGTCCATGCCCACTCGATACATTCCGCGTCCCTCCACCCCTGACCCCTCTGAACACGATCAGGAACTATACGCTGGGGGGTCCGGGTGGTGGTGGCCCAGAAGGGGGGCCACCGAGGCTTCCCTCTGCCTACAGCCCACAGAACCTGCCACTGAGGCCAATCCTCAGGCCCAGAAAGTACCCGAACAGACCCAGTAAGACACCTATCCACGAGCGGCCGTACCCGTGTCCGGCGGAGGGCTGCGACCGGCGGTTCTCCCGCTCCGACGAACTGACAAGACACATCAGGATCCACACCGGACACAAGCCGTTCCAGTGTCGGATCTGTATGCGCAACTTCAGCCGCAGCGACCACCTCACTACGCACATCCGTACGCACACAGGCGAGAAGCCGTTCGCGTGCGACTTCTGCGGACGAAAGTTCGCCCGAAGCGACGAAAGGAAAAGACACACTAAAATCCACCTGAGGCAGAAGGAGAGGAAGTCCTCCACGGTCTCCTCCTCGTCCTCTTCCTCTTCGTCCGGCATCTCCGCGGTGGAGCGGCAGTCGGGCAGCAGCCGGAGCATCTGCTCCTAGTCATCAGCATGGCAGCATAGCGCGCACTAACCACACAAAAAGAACATTTAAATTATGATTTGTGCGCATCAGAATAGGAACGAACAATAACTTCTGTGCGTAAATGCGCACATCCACCTGCTCCTGATCCTGAGCGGAGGGAGAGACTGACACGAATGCACTTTGCTTGCACAGTCTACTGAACAGAAGAGTAAATATAGCCATTCATTCATAAAGATATACAAGGACAGTTATAATATAAAGTTTTTTAACGTCGTCAAAACTTGTTGCGTTTAAATAACTGCAATAATGTTTTGAATAAAAGCAGTTTGAAGTTATTCAATTGACAATTTCATTCATTCTAACCTGTCTGTTGGTGATTTTATTTCCCTTTTGGTGCCTTGATTTGTGTTTTTGTACAATGACTGATTCAAGGACGCTTCTAATGCAATCCAAATCTGTCCTAATCTTAGAAGACTTTCTATTTTTGTACACATCCAGTTTCGTGTAAATCCAAGTGGTGTTGGAATATAAATGTGTGTTCGACTTCTTGTTGTAACAGTGTGATTTGAAACCTATTAAATGTGTGGGGATGATAAAACAGACGGTATCCTATTGATTGTTGTATTACATATTATTTTAATTATTTATCATTATGTATTATTGTCATGTATTATGTTATTGTATCATTATATTTACGGTAGCCAAAACAGGACAATGGTGGCAGCTGAGGTGCGTTCACTGAACCCGGTCTCAAATCAGAGTTTGTACCTTCTCACCATTTATTCAATTATTATCATTCCATTATGATTAGGCTGTGAACAAGAAATAGTTTTTTTTTAGATCCGGTCTGATTTGACAGATATCTGAGCAAAATCAGAAGATGACATTTAAACTTAAGTAAAGATTCCGAAGCATCAAGTCTACATTTCCATGTATTTTAGAGTCCATCATACTTGTCATATAAATATAGAGAATGAGTATACGGAAATTTACCCGCCAAGATTTGACAATGCAGAGATTATAAATCTACAGTATTCACACAGGCAACCATAAATTCAGACTTTCATGTCAAAACATAAGAATTGGATTAAATGTAATTCTTAAATTATAGGATGTAAACCCAACACGACTAATATCCAGAAGAAAAAAAAAAAGAAAAAATCACGGAATTGTATAAAAAAATGTAGTAAATTCTGTTTCTCTCTATGAGAGACAACAGAAACGTGGGTTGTTCTAAACCTCGGCCGGCCCAAAACAGGATTTTGCTTGTTTTATGGTTTTCCTTTCAATTCTTTCTCCTCTAACTAATTTAATAAGATTAGTTCCAGCGTTTGTGTTACAGTTTTAAAGTTCTTTTTTACAAACATTACGGTGTTCAAACCCATGACCAACATAATCATACATTCTGTTTTGGTGTACTGGTGGATGGAATTACAGTGAAATGAATGATTCCCTGTTTTGCTGGGGACATTATGGCGATTAATATAATAATCTTACAAAATAAACTTGAATGACTCAAATCATGTGTGTCTTTATTTTAAGGACCACCAGATAATATGCAATTTGGTGAAACTGGAGAAAAAAAGTGAAAACTCATCTGATTTCTTATCTTTTATTTTTTACATAAATTTCTTATTAATCCGTGCTAAACGGTGATGGAAGTGAGGTCTAAGGATTTTAGATGTATTATAATTATTTTTGACTAATACAGTTATGACATTAAATTGTAAAAAATCATCTCAAATGTTATACAATTTTTCATTATTCATCTTGTCTCTTGATTGATTACCAAGAACCAACTTCCTCTCATTAGAATGAAACCCTTCAGGGTCATGGGGCTGCTGGAGCCTATCCCAGCAGATACAACCTGGACAATTCCCTAGTTCATCTCAGCGCCAATACATAGGACAGACGACCATTCTCACTAACATTCCCTGCAGACTATTTAGAGTCACCAATTCCCCTATAATGTATGGAGATCTATCGCAAGTTCAGTCAGAATCACTATCCTCTCACACACTTGTGCCACAGTTATGCTCATGCCAATATTATCCTCACCTTTCGCACATGGTCAGTCTCAATGACCTGCTCCACGTTCTGGTGCATCAATTGATATCAGCTGCGCTCAATCAGGTAGCCTCATCCTTTCAATCATCACGTCTGCATGCTGAGGCCAACACCATGAGCTGCTTACTTTGAATATGACTTTCTCTCCATTTATCTAGGTCTTGCTGGTTTAAACGCAATCCATCTCCCCATCTCTGCCTAGTCCTCACAGATCCATCAGTCTCATCATTCATCCGGCTAAGCAGAGTCATCAGCCACCACCATCAGTATCCAGACTTGGTTAGCAACAAGTTTGTCAGATGTGTGACTGAAGGTAAACTGGATCGGTGTAGAAACCCTTAATAACAATTTAAAGTTGATCAGCAGGTGATATTAGTTGTTCAACGAAGCATTCTGTAATGTGGTAACTTCAGGAATGAGACCTTTTCATTCACTTAGAGTCAGGAAATGGTTGGCCATCATTTGACCAGAAGCTTACTCTATAGAGAAAGACGGCTCACAGATTTGGACAGAAAAACCCACATATGCCTATTTAGCATCACTGCCCAGGTTACTTCTATGTTTTGCAATGAAGAAACAAATTGTGAAGTGAAAAAATGCTCTGATTTCTCAAACTAGTTTTGTGAAATTCACATTAATTTGGTTAAAACTTCAGTTTTTGATTTAATATTGACCAAAATGTTTTGTTTTGCCAAAGAACAAAACATTCACACTGAAATCAAGTGAATATATTATTATTTACTTTAAATATATTGATTTAAAAACTAATAATTGGAGTAAATTTGATTTAGTTGTCTAGAATTATATTTTGGATTCAGTACAAACTATGGTTTATATTTATACTTTAATCAATGTATTCAATTCATCTAGCTATTCTCTAAAATGCTTGCCTCTACGGTTTCATCGGAGGAAGCTGAAGTTGAGCCCAGCTGGCACTGCAGTGGCTGTAGGCAATGTACACCCTGACCCTGAACAGTTCCCAGTTCATCAAAGGACCAGCACAGAGAAAAATGACTCTACATGCTCCCATTCATGCCTAAAGTCCCTCACATATATTCACCATAATCACAATTCTGTGGAAGTCCGACAATGCACAAATTATTACCTCTACCAAAGGAGGAGGTTATTTTTTCATTCCTGTCCGTCTATCTGTAAGCAAGATTACAGAAGAACTAATGCACGTATTTGCATGGAATTTGACCCAGAGGTAGGTCTTAACATATCCTACAGATGATTACATTTTGGTCATGTTACATGTTCATCAAAATGAAATAATAGGCAGGTTAGAGGGGTGATGTCATAATGTGACGAGGAGCTGTCTTGATACTGTGTCCATTATTGATGCCTTTGTTCCTTTGATTCTTTCGCTGATCCTTTGGAGGTGGAGCTGGAGGCTCATTGTTTCTTTACTTGATTTAACTGAATACATTCTCATATTTTCAGTCAATCTTTATGTCTTTGTGCAATATGTCACAATATATCTATCCTGTGCAGGGTGTCAGCGGGGCTGAAGCCTATCCCAGCTGACCTTGGTGGGAAGTGGAGTGTGCCAGGAAGTTCATGAAAGGGCCAACGGTTAGAGTCGAAACAATCATTCAATCTTGCATTCACACCTATGGGAAATTTAGAGTCACTAGTAAATCTGCAAGACAGACAGACACAAATAAATAATCATCATTCAGTAAAAAATAAGCTTAAAGGAACAGTTCAACTAAGAATGTAAATACAGTCTTTATATAATCACCTCCAGGTTGATGGACACTCTATGTCAATAAAACAATTCTGAATCTTCACAACTAGGTAGCATTTAAGCCCTCTCCTCTGAACATGGACGCTGGTTTTAAAAGGAAAAACAACCCAAAAAACATAAATTGACCGTTGATTTAAACAGGTTATATTCCCCTATGTTTAATATGAAATCTTCACTGATAGAAAAGCATTATCACATTCCATCCAATTTCTGTGTCACGTCTGCCATCAGCTGCTGGCTTTATATATTCCTCATTCACCTGGTTCTTTCATGCTGCTGGTACTTGCACCCTCCACCTCAACTCTTACAGCAAGTCTTCCCAGATTCCTCACTTACATCATTCACCTTCCTCGGCAGACTCATCAGCCCCTAGCACCCGTGTCCAGACTCAAAAGGGGGATATTCCATTTTGCTGCTTTTTAAGATTGATTATAACACATCATCTGTTGTAATAAATCATTCATCTTTTCACTCTCAGTCTTCTATTGTACACGTCATTACAGGATTGCAACATCAACAACACAGAGCCTGGTGTCCTGAACGCAAGCCCATTTTTCCTACTTCCCACACATCAACTCCAGAACAAAACGTTTACTGTCCTGTAACCTAATATATCCCATCCACTATCAGGGGCCATGATAAAGAGATAATCAATATTGTTCTAACATCACCAGTCAGTGGTTATAATGTTAAGGTTTGTCTATTTAAGATTTGCTGAATGTATTATTATGTTGGCCTAAACTCAAGTCAATCCACATAGGAGTCAAGCACAGACTTTAAATCCAACTTTAATGAAAAACTCCAAAAGAACATATGTGGAAAAAATGTAAATGTCCGAATTCCACACTATTGTAATAGGTTGAGAAAAACTATTGTAATGTCAAGAGAAAAACTATTGAAAAGCGTTTGAGATCTTAAGACATTTGCCCCAGTCAAGAAAGTGAACATGAAAATTGGAGCTTTCCCAGTGAATTCAGCATAAACCAAAAAATGCCCCAGATATCATCGCACTAACTAAAGTGATAGACCAAAGTCATTCTAAGATTATCGGTAAGGGACAAAGAGAGAGGATCCGTGATTATACCCATCTATTTTATTTTTCCATATACATTCAACATCAGAGTAACAAGATCATTGTCAAACTGGCAAATATACCTCTGTGATGAGCCTAAGGAAGATAACGATAAAAGCTTAAGTAGTGTAACATACAGGATGGAATTATAGTTTCTCAGGCTACATAGAAAAGTAAATGTAGGTTTTAGTGTGTTGGCTCACACCATAAAAACATCACGGTTCTCCAACAGTTTCCATTTTAAAAACAGTTTTATGCCAACTATTTTTCTCATAGCTGACAACATTTTTTTTATTATTTTTTTTATTTTATTTAAAAAAATAAGTTCATAAACTGCAGTTAACCTGAGGCAGGGAAAAATATGTATGACTGAGCCAACGAGTCCAACCATGAGTGAGAATCTGTTCGAGGTTTCTGTCTGTCAGACAGTTTTTTCTCGCAACTGTCACTTAGTTTGTGCTCCTATAAACTGCCAGGCTTCTGCAGAATAAAGAGTACAGTCGCTCTTTTTGGAGAATGCTTTGTGATAACCTTTTTTGTGATTTGGACTTGCACAAATAAAACTGACTCACACTCCATTGCTCTAATGAGATTTTTTAGGGAGCCATCATCGGCATGGGACAAAGCGCTGCAGTGTAGTGCAAATGTCGCTGCTAGCGTATAAGCAATGCAGTTTTAACTTTCACCCCGAGCACTCATCATACCTAAGGAGTATTGATGCCATTTTGTGAACCTATAGGAGTGTAGGAGGGCCTTTAGCTATCATGAAACAGCTGAAAGCCTTTGACCCACAAGAACCTGGTCCAATTCCAATGGTAGTGTTTCTTCCAGCTGACCAGAGATCACATTATTCAGACACCATTAACAAGTTGACAAAATGCTGACACACGCATAACATTCACAATTTCATCCTTTCACTTAATTATGCAAAGAGCACATGACACAGTTACTGTTTCTGCTGCTGGGGGAATCACTGCAGATGATGTATTTAATATTCTCATAGATTCATTAATAATGCATTATTGCACTACATCAAATATTAATTATAGTGATAATTTGTATGACCCCTAGCCTCCTGGTTTGTCGAAGGCAATATAGACGTTAGACACAGAAGAATGTGCTATAGTGGTCCTCCTCCTCCTCAGTTGCCAGTATGCTAAAATACAATCAAATGGAGTTGCTGATGGGACATGATTAAGGCAAGGGGTCCACCAGCAACAAACCTGCCTTTAGAGAGAATGCACCCTATACAGGCAATTATGACACTCTGGTGATATTCATGGTACACCTTAAAACGCCATAAAAAAACCCTTTTGCACTTTACTTTGCACTTGGACTATGTGCAGGGACAGGAGACAAAGACAGGAGAGTTTGAAACAGCCTAAAGGAACTTGTACCATAGATTTTTGGACCATACACTTGAGATTGTATGAATAGAGCCCAAAGAATTATCCCCTGCTGCTTTCTACACCCATGCAGGATATGTATTGTGAATTTAAATAATGTAAAAAGGGTTACCTCAAGCAACAAATTTAAAGCTGCATACTGCCACCTACTGTATCGGAGTGTAAGCGCTAACCCTGCATTTTTAAGTAAATGAAAACAATTTGTGTTACCAGTTCATTCCTTATGAACCTGTTCAATAATATAATATATATTTCCCATTCAAAGAATCAACATTTTTCGTTTGGATACATATCATTCACCCGTAACCTTTAAAGACTTTTATATAGAATATACATTCTGGGCTGGATATAGACACTCTTCAAAATTATGTTTCATTTACACATTGTCACTGTGGACCAAGTTTAAGTAGGTGACATCTGAACTGGCCAGACCTCTGTAGACACAATCTTATCTAAAATCAGTTACAAGACATGTGAATAGTAAGGTGTATATGATGAAGTGTGGGCACCTTTACAAAAGAAATGAGAAAGAAATTATACACTTAATAATTGTATATTCAGGATTCGCTAGTAAGGCAGATACGACTTGAGTTATAGGCTTTGGCATGAAGATGAAGACAAATAAAAAGCGCAATAGGCCTTATAGAACACATGTCAGAGATCTAACAACAATCCACCATTCACAGAAGGTTTGAGGGATAGAAAGAAAATATATTTTTAGAAAGGTGTCAATTCAATTCTCAGTGCTGACAGTTTGTGGAAGGAAAATCTATGGTTTGAATTTGAAGTGGGGTGTCTGAGTCCAAACTTAAACCCTGCTATACTGCCAGTGAGCAAGGCATTCAATCCCTTTGGCCTCCAGGTATAAATAACCCTAATGTTTGACCTCACTGTCATATATTGCAAATCTGACCACACTTAGACAGAGACTGTAGGGCCTGGATAGGGCTCCCCTCCACACCAGAAGTCCTCTGGCTGAGGAATTTCCAACAACCACACCATCTCTTCCTTCTCCTCATTCTCTCCCTGCTGCTCCTCTTCGCTGTTTCCCTCCGTTTTCTCCTCTGCCATGATTTTGAGCACTTTGTAATAGTGGCAGTCCCGCCCATCGTCTGGATCATACGGAGGTGCAAGGATATCCAGAAACGCAGCTGGCCCATCCACTGCATCGATCTGGTGGAGGTTATCCCGTGCAGGAGTGAGCATGCACAGTCCGCTGTTCTCGGAGTACTCAGCAACTGAGCGGAGCACCGAGCGACGCAGGAATGCCGTCTGGATCTGAGCCAGTGGAGGCTCGAAATGAGGATGTAAAGTGCCGACGGTCAGGTTGTCCTCCAGTTTGTCATAACAACTGACGTTAACCTTCCCATAGATAACCTGAAAATGAAACAGAATCAGAATCTTAGTGTTTTGTCTTACCCTATACTTCCACCTTCGGCTCTACTACCAAAGAGAGATATCGTCTTCGCAAACCTATCATTGATTCTTTCCCAGAAATAATCTTGATAAATGTTTTAAAGGTTGTTCTTTTTTTTACTATTATTTTCCTTCAAAGTTGCGGGTTCTTAAATTTAAGGGTATCTCTTTGAATAAATAGAACATAATATGCGTAACTATGTTTTTGTCGGTGTAAAATCAGTTACCCATCTCTCCTTCTCCGAGAGGAGAGGGGGAGGAGCAAGGACACAGTCAAAACTTGGTCCATGCTCCCAAAAGCATGCTCTACCTTGTTTCCCAAACCTGTCCAAGCGGACCCAGAACCAGTTATTGCAAACCGCTGCGAAGGAAATGTACCCAGTGCCATGGAAAGAACCAGTGAGGGGATCCTTACACATTTTCCGGCCATGAATAGTTAGCTAGCAAAAACTTATTCACTACCTTTTTAGCTTCATTGTTGTTGAGATGCAAAACATGTTCAGCAGCCCCTATGGAGGAGGACCTGCTCCCTCACATATATTCAAATGGGTATACAATGCTTCTACAGCTATTACAAAAAAATAACATGTTGCCCCAGAATGTCAGGTCGCAGGACATTTTAACATTAGCTATATCTCCTGTTCTAGATGAACTCGGAGGAGGAAGTTTCGATGCAACGTAACTTAAATAGGGAATGAGTGTCGAAATCTCATGAACTATGATTCTCTTGAACTGTGATTCTCTTATTCAATTTCGGATATTTTAAAAGGTCGTATTTGCAATCACACCTCTAACTGTTTTTTTAAATTGTGATAATGTATGTGTGTGTGTCTGTTTTTTCTTAGATGTATAGCTATCCATTATGTAAATTTCTTGTATACAGATCTCTCTGTAAAGAAAGATCAAATCTTAATTAAAATAACTGTCTTAATAAAGGACTAAACTAAAGCTACAAAAACATAGCTCTATATATTATACTTCCTTTATACATTGGACCTTTGAGAACAGTCCTTTAGTAAATATACTCAGTTACTGATGGTTGCAGTGCAGTTTGAGATGAACATAAGGAATTATGATCAAATATCTCTTAAAATTAAGAATTACAGTGAAGCTACAGCTAGTTTAAAGCTAAAATCCATGGATTATGACAGTATAAAGTAGATTTCAGGGGACCTTGAGCATCCCGTTCATGCCTGGGTGGTCGTGCAGTGGTATGGAGGCGCCGCTCCTCAGCAGGAACACTCCCATGCTGAACACCTCCGTCTCGCAGATGTGCATGTAGGTGACCGGGGGGCTCGGGAGCCCCGCTGCTTCCGAGCCCACTTTCCGTGGAGCGATTTTCAGGTCCGCAGCTCTGATCTCAGTCACTAAGGATATTAATTCATTCTGTTTGTCCGCCACCACATTGCTGCCCCCGTTAGCAGAAGACCTCAAGCCTTTTAAGGTGACGTAGGCTTTCTTTGCTATCTTCTGGATGAGAGGAGTTTTGTTATCCCGCGGCATTCTGGTTGGGGAGAAAAAAACTAACGGTTATCGGTTAGCGCTGTCCCGACAAAACTGCTTTAAATTCTTCTTCATTCGCCAAATATCCTTAGAAGGTGGTCGGATCGCGCTCAGAACACACATTAATTATATTTTAGTAAGAACAAATCGTAATCATAGTGACAATGTGATATTTCGATCCCGGATAAGAGCCTTCCACCAGTCATTTCTCACAGGCGTCGCTGTTCACCGATCTTGAGCACAAGACGAAAAGGGTCATGGGATATGAAGTTTTCCTAGAAAATATTTAACCGTTCTCACTTAGTTCTAATGAACATTGAAGCGCTCCAAAATCCTAATGTTTTGATGGCACTATGTGTAGGTCTTTAAACAAGATTATTTCACATATCAACATAGCTAATCAAAAACGCTGCATAACATGCTTTTATTAAGACTACAATTCCCAGAAGGTCTTGCAGTTGAACGGGGATGAAGGGGGGAAGGCCATACAGGCCATTGAACTCTACGCAACCCTCCCTGCCAAATCTTTTCGCAAGGTTATGTCTTTGAGTATGCCTGGTGACATGCAATTTTTGACGTAAAGTCATAACATTTTATTACATCTCTTATTTTTGTTTTTTTTTGTCAAATATTTACAACTTGATACTAAAAATTATTAATCTCTTCATTTGACAGAAAACCTATAACACAACATTTTAAATGTTTAGAGCAACAGGGAGTGTGGAGCAGAGGTGAAGAAGTGAGTGAAAACAGGGTGGAGTGGGTGGAGAACAGTGTCAGACGTTGTCTTTGACAGAAAAGTAGCAGCAGGGGTGAAGGGAAAGGTTTATAAGACGATAGTGAGACCAGCTCTGCTGTATAGTTTAGAGACGGTGGCACTGACCAAAGGACATGTAGGCAGACCTGGAAATGGCAGAGTTGAAGATGTTAAGAATTACTTTGGGAGTGATTAGGATGGACATGATTAAATAAGAGCAAATCAGAGGGCCAGCCAAGGTTTGGATTTTATGGAGACAAAGAAAGATAGGTAAAATTGAGGTAGTTTGGACACATGAAAATGAGTGATAGTGGATATTTTGGTAGATTGATGCTGGAGATGGAGCTACCAGGCAATAATGAATGGGAAAGACCAAAAAGAAGGTTGCTGGATGAGGTGAGAGAGGACATGCAGTTGGTGATGAACAGAGATGATCCGCTGTTGTTACCCCTAAAAGGAACAACCGAAAGAAGAAGAACATTGCACAAGATTAAATTACATCTTCTCCAGCTGGAGTCAGTGGTATACTTTTGCATGGTGTAGCTATTATACATTTATATGCTGTACACATATTAAGTTTAAACCCAAGAAATGTCTTTAGATGGACAGATGCATGGACAGCACTACAATTTTGTCTTGGTGATTATGTGTTAATAATAACATAACTATGAACAGTACACCCTAAATTCTGCACCCTGAACATGTAAGTGAAAATTTAAAAAAGATTTTTTTCTTTGAATGACATTCCTCTCCCCGGCTCAAATTTATTTCCCCCTAATGCATTATTCCATCTTAAATCTCATTCATATTACAAACTAGAATGGAATTCAGCAGAAAGTAGACCAAACAGGATACCAAACAATCCTACATATGTCAGTTCACCATGTTCCAATTGTTACCTTGATCTCCTTCAATTGCACTTGGTCATAGTCCTTAAGATATTCCATAAGCATTATTTTTGTCATCGGGCTCGTCTATTTTTGAGTAATTCTACTGACAGACAAACCAAAGCGAGAAACTTGAATACACTGTAAATTGACCACATTATTGTAAAAAACGTTAAGCCTACTCCAGTGTCCAATGTCAAAGATCATCTTATCTGTGATTAAACAGTTACACGCTCTCTTGTTCCATGTTTACTGACACTAGTACCTTCTTTGATTGCTCCGCAACAGCTTTCTTGACTTATCATGACATCTACAAACAATACCAAAATTAACACATTTTAATCAGCTCATTTCTTAGTGTTTGCAATAACCCATAAAACTTGAAATGATTCAGATTTGAGACTTTCTTTTAGGGTCGTTGGTATTTCAACTGGCAGCAAGAGAATTGCTGAAGTCTCACTTTATATTATCTGCATGCATAATCACACATGTTGGTTTAGCATTGGCAACTGGTCCAGTACAGTAAAACAAAACTAATCAGTCCACTCAGATTTAAACTGCGGGTTTCCTGGTCAATTTTTAAAATTGTCTTTGTGCAGGCGATGTTGTTTCATCGTTGACTAACTGGAAATAACAGCCAGAGATGACAGGCCGCTCATTCTAGCCCATCAAGTATCACAGATAGTGGAGGATTTGTCTGTCTTCTGACATCATGTGTGCTTTATGGCATAGTTCAAAGGTCAAGTTGACATTATGATATAATAGGTGTGACAAGAACATCACATCAATTTTTTTTCACATGATGCAGACTATATTTGCGGTAACGAGAGACATATTAGTGGACCATAGAAAGTTTGGAGAAAAAATGTGAGCAGTTTTTGAGTTACGCTGCAGAAACTAAATGTTGTATAGACAACTAGACGGACAGGATAGGATATAACCCATATATATCCGCTTTGATAATAATAGTAGATACTACCATATACTGCATCGGAAAAGATGCTGCACTTGTTTAATGAATGATACCAACATGATTTGGTATTATTTAGCTCTATTTTATAGCTCCTAGCTATGATTTGATTATACCTATAAATGGCAGACAATGTATATTCCCCCCTTACTGGGGAATCAACTGTGTATCCTTATTTGTAAATTGTTCAAATTAAATATCTACATGAGCCCAGTAAGGTTTTCACAGATCACTCTCAGCCTATCGCTGCCTTCTGGAGTGGAAGGAAGTGAACGTGGTTAACCTAACAACAGAGTAAAGGTCTCAGTCAGCCGCATCACAAACTCTTCCTGAGGAAGCGTACTTCACTGATCACACGTGTGATTGTTTCTGTTTGTGTATGCGCTCAAATGCTGCGCAATCAAACAGCTGGAACCCTTGTGGTTGTGTTAGGGTTAAAGCACTTCTTTGCATGCATGGTTTGTGTGTTTGTGTGTGAGTAATTCAGTACGTTTGTGTTTGATTATGTATGATCCTTTCTGCATGATGAGTAAGGGAGACACAAAGCAAGCGATATGCTCTTGAGAAATAATGAGGCCAGGTTTACTAAAGGTTCACACACACACACAGAGCTGAGGCAGTGCTGCTTAGAAACCTGTCGTCATCAGATAAGGCATGTGGTAAATTGATTGAATTTCATTTGAAATCAAAGGAGGGTCAGACAGACAGGTAGTCTACAAACAAACAAATTTGTTCAATGCTAAATTCGGTTCTCAAAAGATTTTGGAGTTTTAACCAAAGACAAATTTCAATGAGAATTTGAATGGACAAATTTAACAGGCAGCACCAGAGATATTGATGATTTATCTACTCAGAGGTTTGTGTGAAGCACCCAGAACTACAAAAAATTGTTCTTATTCTATCAAAATCAAGCAGTTTCAGTAAGGATCCAGAAAGGACCTCCATCTTCCCTTTCATCATGGTACCGAAGCATAATTGAAAACCATCCATCCATTAATTCCACTACTCCAGGTTTGGGTCACAGTTGCAGCGTGCAGAGAAGGCTATTTCACCCGTTGTTTTCCCAAGCAACGCTCTCTAGCTCATTCCCTGGGATCCTGTGGAGTTCCCAGGACAGACGAGATATATAGTCCGTCCAGTGAGTTCTCGTTCTACCCCCGGGAGATCGAGAACTCCTGCCAGTTGGACGTGCCAGAAAACCCTTCAAAGGGAAGTGTTCGAGGCATCCTAATCAGATGACCGAACCACCTCCACTGGCTCCTTTGCGATGAGAAGGAGCAGCGGCTCCCCTCTGAGCTCTTCATGCTATCTACAAGGCTTGGCCCAGCCACCCTACGAAGGAAGCTCATTTAAGCCCCTTGTATATGCAACATCATTCTTTAGGTCCCTACCCAGAACTCATGACCATAGGTGAAGGTTGGAACATAGTAACTGGTAAATTGAAAGCTGTGCCTTATGACTCAGCTTTCTCCTCATTGATATTATTACCCACGTTACTGTTAACGAAGAACCAAACCAACTATCTGTCCACCTCACGGCACATTCTCCCATCATTCATGAACAAAACCCTGAGGTACTTGAACTCCTTTCCTTGAGGCAAATTCTAACCCAAACTGGTGGGGAGCTTTCTTCCAATTTCCAGAAGAAAGCTTGAACCATGTAAAGTACTTTAACTTCTAGGTGATAACAAATGTACATTATTGATAAAATCCAAATCCAAAAAGAAAAAAGGTACTGGCTGGGAAAATCTTACACAGAATACAAAGCAAGAGACTAAATCAAAATGTGGGATTAGAAGATCTATGATAGACTGATGGAACCTCAGCAACTGTTTCATGAATATAGATACACAAAATCAGCTCCTTTTTATTCTTCTTAATTTTAACCTGAGTTTCAGGTATTTGTTGAGACAGAAATTATTACCTTATATCAGCAGAAACAAACAGAAATAAATAGGCCTCCTCCAAGGAGATTCCTGGTCACAAGGTTGACTATATTCCACACTAACACAACACCAAAATCCACCAGTTACACGGGCAAAAAAGGATTTTCACAAACTAAATAGTCTGGTTATCAGGGGATGACAGGTCACAGGGAACAACACACAGCTGAATCAGATTATGGCTATGGAGGGGAAACTCACAGGTAGCCTTAGGGGAAGACAAGGGAATAATACATAAAGCAAAAATCACGAAACAGGAAATCAACAGGCACAGGAGGAGAGTGAAAGTGCAGAAATCAGCTTAGACGGAACACGGTACAGAGGAAATAAAAGGGCAAAAGTAGATCAGGAGAAAGCAGAGACAGGAGGTGTAAAGCAAGAGTCCCAACACACAGAAATAAAACAGGAAACATTTAATACAAAACCCCAATCATGACACTACATAGATAGACAAAGAATATTGTTCAGGCTTGGAGCCTAGCGAAAAAGAAAACAAACATATTTTACTGCTCTGTTCACATGAAACCTTTTTTCTCTAGAGTTTTTTCTTTCTCAGTATTCAGATAAAAATATTGTGAAAATAGTACTTGTAAACATCGATCCATGGAAATGAGAAGTGTTGAAGACTGAATTGTATGTCGGTAATAGGCTGTGGCATAGACAGTGACACGCTTCCTTCACTCCTCTCTCAAACCATCTGCCCTAACTCTCCAGAATGTGGATATTATTGTCTTCCAAAGAAGGTTCCTGGTCCTGTTGATGCAGCTGGTTGTTTGTGTTCTCCTCTATACAGATCAGAGCATTTCTTCGCTGCAACATTGCCTAGCTTGTGTTATAGAGGTTTATTCTATGGGTGGCACACTTTTTATCGAGGGTGGTGCTGGATGTTGTGACCAAAATGCACCGGGATGTTGTGTTTGTGGAAAATTCTTCAGATGCTCCAGTTATATATGGAATGATGATGAGGTTGTGCCTGTCCTTCTTTTTCTCATGACACTATAATCAAGACCCAAGATCCTGTGGTTGGTCATCCACAGTGCTTGCTGGTCAACTGTACACACATGACCTAACAACACGGAATGCATCAACCACCTCATAGGTTGTTAAATACCCAACTGCCCACCAGTCAGTCAGAACTGAGGAGAAAGGCCTTGTCCTGATGTTTTCTCATTCAACCTTCTAGGAAAAGACTTTATGCCTGTTGCTGTTATTTATATGTTCTGTCTTTTGCAGGTGCTTATTGGTGTGCTATAAATACTCTGTACCATTAACCCTCCTTATTTGTGTTGCAGTTCCAGGTCCCAGCTCCTTCTCTCTCTCTGCATGCCACATGTGGTGACCAATAGGCCTCGAGCACGCAATAGCAGCGTAGACTGTTTTTTCTGATGCTCCCCTCTTGGTCTGATGGCGTTGGAGGCTGGCAGGTTCTCCCCAGAGCTGGGTGCATTTCGGGGGGTCGTCTACCAGGGACCTTGGTGCAGCCTTGGTGACATCACGACACACCTACTGCAACAATCACATAGAACTTCCTGTTTATCTATTACTTTAATCCTATCATAATTACCCTTTGATCATCTTACCCTCACCTCGTGACATCCGGAGCAACCTGTAAAGCACCTAATATAAATTACTGGATGTAGAATTATATCCTCCTCTTATATCCTCCTATTGCTCAGAAGAAGGCTCCATAAGCCGAAACGTTTTTTATGATCTTTAAATGTTTTGGTTGAGCACAACATACTTACAGTAGAGGAAGACGATTCCACTCCCACCATCTCATTCTGACGAATGTGTTTCCAATCAGGGACTAGATGGTTAACATAATCTGATGAAGTTACACACACAGGTGGTGGTGGTGGTGGTGGTTATGCACTAGTTTAGGGTGGGCAAGACCTGTAGCTGCTGAGCCAGTGTTTTTCCATTCCGTCCTTGTTTGTCTTGTTTGTCTTTGTGTTCCACACAAGGTGGATCACGCCCTCTTTGATGAGAAATAGGAATTAATTTAAAATAAAGCCTTTAGATTAGTTTTTTTCACATTCACACTTGCATCCACAGAAAAAACTATTTGCTGCAAACTGTATGTATTTCTTATGAAATAATTTCTAACAATCTTGGTACAACCTTAAATGTACATGCAGACAGATTAAAAAATAAAAATCTAATTAAAACTCAAACCTTTAAAGCTAGTATGCAAGCAAAATAAGAGTGTTTCCAATGGTCTCCATTACTGACAGGGCATCTCACCATCCTGACTTTAGGTTGCACTGTGCCCTGTGATGTGCTCACTGAGGACAGAGTTGTGAAGCCCACGTTTGTCCGAGATCTTATTTGCATTTGCCGCTGCTCTGCGGACAAAAAGCCAACATTATTCCCTGGTGGTTTAAAATGTGCATGACTAACATAGCAGAGAAGTCAAGTAAGCTCCACCAGGCAGCCAAAGAACTCTGAATGGAGCCAGTGGTCCTTTTGGCTGGACATCATTTGTGCAGCAACATAAAATTGTGACCACATAGGGACACGTACATGATGCTCATGTGAACGATATGCATCATGTTCACTTTCAAAGACAGACATGTGGTCAAGTAGAGAAACAAGTTGCTGATTTCAGACACTCTATCAGACACACACACACACACACACTCACAAACTGACAGACACACAGACAGACACACACACAAACATTCCTCTGTCCTCTGTAATAAGCATATTGAGACAATGAGACAATGATAACAGCTACTTATGGATAACTTTGTGCAACCAGTCAACGTGGCCTTTGTGTTCAGTCAATACATGGCCTGTTCTCTGTCATCAGAGTTGTCATTATTTAGCGAAGTGTTCCACAGTGGAGAACATGAGGAGTCTTTTATTTATTGCCCCCTGTGGCCTCACTGAATCAGGCCATCATTGCGAATGAAGCCAACTCTGTTGTCCCTCAAGGAACGTTAACAACTCAGGCCAGTGATGGAAATTCATTAGCTTTCTGGAAAAAATATCTGCATAACTTAAGTGGAAGCGGCAAGTGACCTTGCAACGCTGATGTTTGTTCTTTCCATCAAAAAGCTGCTTTCTTCAGATGGTGGTTTCTGGGGTTTTGTTGGTCCATCAGTGAACTTTATGCCTACATAACCGGTTTAATCGCAGTCTGGAGATGCATAATACAAAAGTTGATTCTCTGTGTATTCTATAGAAGGAGATCTGTGGTTGGCTCTTATGCAGACGTATTTTGGATCCTTTTAATATATAATTTCATGTATATGTGGAAATGAATGTACGGTGTATTAAGACCACTTCATGTTTATAACATTTTATTATGTTGCAGCTTTGTGCTAAAATCATGTAATCAATTTACTCCCTCAATAATTTACACTCCATTTCCTATAATAACAAAGCAAAAACAGAATTGTAGAAAGTTTAGCAAATTTATTAAACAAAGAAAAACTGAAATATCACATTGTAATAAGCATTCTTCATCTTGTTCATCAAAAAAAAACACAGACACCTTATCTCATAACTATGAAAAAAGATCTTTTAATTATGAGAAAGTTCTAGTTATTGTAAGATCACAATCTCGTTATTCCGAGAAAAGATCTCATTATTACAAAATCAGGAAGAGATGTTTATTTGTTTGCATATGCAAACAAACAAACATCTCAGCGAACTTGCTCCACTTACTATGCTGGGAAACAGATGTTTTGTAGCTTATTTACTGTTAACTTTAACAGGTCAACATTTCGACGCTCATATAAACTGCCAAGTGTATTTAATAAAATATCAACTTTTCCGCTGCTCTTTCGCTGCTGCTTCCATACTTAGACCCTCAAAACAGGACTTAATTGAAGCATCTAATGACAGCGTTTACAGCCTCTGTTCTTCTTCGGTATGACCTGACAATCTTTGCACATCTGGATTTGGAGTTCTTTTTGCCATTCTTCTCTGTAGACCCTCTTAGGCGTTGTCAGGTTGGACGAAGACCGATTTGATGGACAGCCAGTTTCAGGTCTTTCCAGAGAAGTTCGACTGGATTCACTTCAGGGCTCTGGCTAGGCTACTGAAGGACATCCACAGAGCTGCCCGAGGCGAATCCTGCGGTATCTCCTCTGTGAGCTCAGTGTCATTGTCCTGTCGGAATGGGTACCCTCGGCCCAGCCTGAGGTCCTGACCGCTCCGGACCAGATTTTCATACAGCATATCCCTGTATTCTGCTCCCTTCCCTCGACCCTCAGCAGTCTCCAAGTCTCTGCTGCTGAAAAAGTAGAGCATGCAGCAAGTGATGAGCGGAGCCTGGTTTCTTTCAAACATTACAGTTAGAGCTAAGGACAAACAGTTAAATCTTTGTCTCATCAGATCATAAAATCTTGTTTCTCTCCTCGGCAGAGTCATTCAAACTTCAAGCTGGCTTTCCTGTATATTTCAACTACAGAGGCTTCCATCTTACCACTTGGGCATAAAGCCCAGATCGGTAGTATATTACAGTGATGGTTTATCTTCTGCAAAGTCTTCCCTTCTCAAGACAGTAGTTTTCAAGCTCAGCCTGAGTGACCATTGGATTTTTGGTCTCCTATCTTACCAACACCCTTCTCCCCTGATTGCTCGGTTAGGCTGGCGGCAAGCTCTAGAAAGGGTCCAGGTTGTGCCAAACCTCTTCAAGAATTATGGAAGCCTCTGTGCTCTTGGGAAACATTAGCAACATTTTTTGAAGCCTGCACCAGACCTGTGTTTCGACACAATCTTGTGTCTGCGCTCTGCAGGCAGTTCTTTCCACCTCCATGGTTTTTGCTCTGATATGCATTGTCAGCTGTGTGACCTTATATAGACAGGGGGGTATGACTCCAGATCATGCCCAATCAATTGAATTCACCTCAGGTCGACTCCAGCCAAGGTGTAGGAACATCTGATGATGAAGAGAAATGGGAGACACCTGAGCTAATTTTAAAATTTCAAAGCAGCAGGTCTGAATACTTCCGTCAATATGAAATTTGAAATATTTTTATAGATTATAGAAACTTTCTGAAATTTGGATTTTGCTTTGTTAGTTAGGGGTATGGAGTGCAGATTGATGTGGGAAGAAAACGTATTTAATCGATTTTATTATGAGGATGCAAAATTTAAAAAAAGTGAAAAAGTGAAGCGGTCTGAGTAGTGTCTGAATGCACTGTATATCAAAGTTAACACAATATAAAATGTTGATATACATTATGGGATTTCAATTCCACCTAGAACGTGAGCAGTTCCTTTCACAGTAGTGGTTTTATTAAATGTTGTAGATCTTTAGTGGTGGCCTGATGTCTAAATGAGTAAATAATGTAAATAAATTAATAATATCAACCTGGCCGTTGCATTCAAATTACAAATACCGCCCACGTTCAGTATGCTCTGTCTCTCTCTCCTTCCCCCTCTCTCCCAGCAATAAACAAGAGGACGGATGTAGTGTAGCCTATCCTATGCTAGAGGTTCTGCCTATGTTAATGTGGTTGATTTAATCTCTTTTAGCAAACTAATCACTTTATTTTTGGCATCAACCTTCATTTATCTCGCTGCCATCTCCCAATCGGAAGATGGGAAGGTTGGAAGCTCAAGCTCAAGCAGCCTAGATGTTGAAGGGTCCTATCTTTGTTGGATACATTGAGCCACTCTACATATGTGTAGAAATTTAATATACATCTAATTGAAAAACATGTGTCAGTATGAGACTTCATTTTAAAGTTGTGTTAGAAAAGGTTTGGGCTTCAGTCACAGATCCAGGCCACATCTCATTTAGACACCACAGATGAAAAGTGTTGGGGCAGATTTTGGATCTACTGCACCAAGTTGGTTGGACTTTAATTAACACGTTTACCTCTTACGCGCACACACACACACACACGCACTCACACATACACACAAACACACAAGCACGCACACACACAAACACACTCATACTGTGATCATTGTGTCTTTCATGGTTGGGTTGCAGGCTCTCAACACTTTGGTAACTTCTTTATATTAGAAATTATGACAAGCAATGCATCACACGCACACAAACACAGGTATTGTATCTGGAATGTAAATTTTGTTGCCCATATAATTTGGGCCGACCCATAACTTGACAATACAGAGGTGTATTCAGCGATAAAGATCACATTTCTTCTGAATCTGTGAAAGCATCCCTCTAAAGGAATGCATCCTTCAGTCACCCAACTACTGTTCTGTACTAGCCGATGGTAAAACACAGACCAGGATTAAACTGATTAAACTTACTACAAGTAGTTACTTGTTTTTCACTCTTGGTTGATCTTTCTATTGTTTCTGGGTTGTTTTTGCTGTCCTCTCTGATGCCCTCTCCGCAGGGAAACACTGGTTTTCTGATAAATAAAAAAAAACATCCAAAAATGATGAGAAAATCAACTGCATCTCTATCAATCAGTGCCCAGAGAAGTGTGAGTAAAGTGTGAAACAGTGGGGCAGAACCATTCCATTTGTCACTGCTATTGTTGCTCTGATGGAGGCTATTACCTCAGTCTAAACTGTCTAACTCTAGTGTGTCCCATAAACAGTATATACACCTATCAATCCTTTAGTAAATCTGTTATTATTTCCAAATCCTTTGGAATGCAAATGAAATGAAAACAATAATAATACATTTTATAATTATCAGAGTTTTTTGTCAACTTTCCCCCACTTCAAACTAAAAATGTGATAAGTCCTCTGTTGGATCAGTGTTAAGCTTGTTCCTTCAGGCTACTATACAAATACTGCAACGCTACATTCCTCTGACATTTATGCCCTAAAAGAGGATGTGAGTACAGCTTGATGAAATGACGAGAATGTGCATGAGGTCATGGTCACGGATGATCATTTTTTGTAGCCACTGTGTAACCACTGCTCCCTCAGGGATGAGTCAAATGCAGAGAAATAATTGTTACTATGTTGTACTGTGTATGGCTGTATCTAATCAATAAAGGATTGTATTCTATTCTTCTTCTATTAAGCAATGCAGATTTTTATTTAAATGTGTAGAGTAGTAGTAGCTATCCTTTGTCATTTAGCAGGAAAGGACAGATGGATAGAAGGGACACGGCTTTTTGCACATGATCAGCAGATCATTAGCATAGCAATGGCCAACTTTGCTGTTACTATAGTGACTTTAATCCGTGCTCCCCCATTCACTGCTGACAATAACCAATAAGAGTGCATCCAAAATGAAGTAATTTATAATTTGGCTTTCCATCCTTGTTATGGCCGTGTTTTTCTTTCTCTCAAAGTTTTAGTCTTTACCAAAATCTGATTTGAAGTTCAAGCTCAAATTATCGCAGTGTTTTTGTCTGCATATGTCTCATGTGTGCAGGAAACCTTCCTGTCCTCATGGCATCAGAGGTCAATTTGAAAGTTCCTCTTAGGAACTTGTTCCCCTCAAACACCACCACAGCAGATCATCAGTTTCCATCTTCCCCTATCCTCTGCATCTTGAAGAAAACAGAAAGGCCCTTCCTTCAGAGTATAGCCCCAAAATTTTGTTAATTTCTGCATGGCACATTTCCATCCCTCCAACCAGCTTCATGATAACCCATCAATTAGTTCACACATAAATCAGCAAAACTTGCTGATTTACTTGTTAGGAAATCTTTACATGTACCTTGGCAATAACTCAGGCAGGAGATGCCAAATGTTTTCACTGTTGTCTTTTGGATTAGTCAAGTATGTGGACGTTGACAGATGCACCGTTTAAAATGGATACATCTATTCTCTCAGGGAGATGGAGTATTCACTGGTCAGTAATAACAGTATAACCGCTGACAGGTGAAGTCTGAATAACATTGTTTATCTTGTTTCTGTGGAACCTGTCAGTGGGGGGGATATATAGGGAGCAAGTGCAGTTTTCTTTCTCCAAGTTAATGTGTTTGAAGCTGGCAAAATGGACAAGCAAAAGGGTGTGATTGACATTTGACAGGGACTGCATTCTGATGTGAGATGTGAAATAACTTCCAATCCAGCTTTTCCACTTTACATTTACATAGATGTCTGATATGGTACTGTGGGTACATCCACTGCTGTTTCACAGGTGGAACAACGGAACTTTCTTTATGACTTAAAGAGCGGCTACCCAGTATAAAGACGTACTAGCTCCTCATTCAACAAGCCGAGTTGAAGGGGTTTGATTGAATGTATTCTTGTCCTTCATGTGCTCCACTCAATGTCAAATGCTAATGGTGCGGGACACATGCCAACAACTAGAGCTACATCAAACCTGGTCCTGATATGCTGCTGGAAGTTTCACTCACTTCCATTTACTACAGTCAGTTCGGACTGTACTTGGTATGCAAGTAAACTTTTGCTGTGATACACTAAGCATTTTTTATTTTTTTATCATACTCCTGGCGCTACTATTAATCTTTATATTCCAGGTTTTAGTGGATTGCAGAAGATGTGAGCTCAACCAAGACATTTTTCTAGTCACATTACAGAAAATATAAAACAAAATATAACAGATCAGTATTTAAAATTTTCAGTGCATACCCTTTACTCTAACTTTCTAAGGGTGGCAATACTCTTTTACAGTAATTCTTCATCACATCTGCTGTTTTAATAATTTGGACTATTCTCGTTTCAACGAAAAGTTTATTTTGTAAAATAATCCTGAAACAAACCCCAAGATGGGCAGAACTTCCTCCCTGACGATTGTGGAACTTGATGAGGGGGTTGGAGTGTATGTGTGTATGTGTGTGTGTGTGTGTGTGTGTGTGTGTGTGTGTGTGTGTGTTTGTGAGCGTGAGTGTCACGGGCAGGAAGGACCCACCTACTCCCCCCTCCTCCCCCCACCCCCCCAGCCAGGTCCTTTGTTTCCTGATGATGTATGAGACAGCGTCTCCCTTGGAGTACCACAGGAACATGACAGTGGAGCAAAAACGCTGTCCTATAATGGAGACTGATGGGACGGCTCCCGCTCTCTTCACTTTATCCACTACTAAGATTGAGTTGGCGCGGCACTCCAGGCTCCGATGGGGCCCATGGACAGCTTTGGGAGGGGTCCTCGTAAGAGAAGACGGCAGCTCACGTCTGTGCGTCCGCCACGGGCTGACAAGTGGATGGATGGATGGGGAGGATGTATGGATGGGGACCTGCACATGTCTTTGTGGGCTCGCTCACAGTGAAGGAGAGGCGAGGAGATCCCTAGTCCTCTGGTTCCTGTTGGACATTCCTGAGATGACTGTGCTTGCCAAAGGTTCCAAAGCCATCCTTTCCCGGTCTTTTCACAATGAATGAAGGCCAGCAGCGAGGGTGACTTGATTTCAAATGGATATGTCAGATTACTGCAAACTAGAATTAAATTAAAACATTTCAGAATTCTGCACCAAAGTAGCATGTAACAATGCAAACAAGGGGCAAATTTTGGAAATTGAAATCATTAAGGTATTTAACAATATCTGAACAATTGGATGAATGGATACACATTCTCAGAAAATGTCGCTAACAGGCTATGGTCATTTTCCACCATTAGGCTGACATTTAAAGGCTTGACTGAAAATCTCAACATAACACATCGTCTGCTTACGGTTTGTGTCAAATTTGCTAGAAACCATTTCTAAAGAATAAATACAGTTTGATCTTGCAGCAGTGTTAGGGAAATTAAAATACCACCTTTGCCCTACTTGTTTCTGAAGTCTTTCCTCATGTTATTGGCGGAGTGTTCTCTCTGAAGGACAAGACAGCCTGACCTGGTAGATTGGCTGATATTGTAAGCATATAATGATCCTGCTTGATCTGAATGAGAATATTCCAGGATCTTCTCTGTTTTAAGAGATCTGTTTGAAATAAACCCATACATTTATAGAAGACACCTGAGTCTCCTTGAGTCAATTCATTTTATTCAAATGATCAAAAAACAAGATTTTTCTCTATCAAGCAGTTCAGTATTATTTCTGTGTGTGTTAGTGTGCGCATGTGTCCTCTTTGAAAGACTGGCCTATTTTGTTTTATTTGGAACTAACAACTATTTCTCATCAAAGGGGGCAAGGTCCACCTTGTGTGAACACGAGATGAAAAACACAAACAAGGACAAACAAAAACACACATCTACAAAAATGAGCATTGAAGTGGTTTATATTCCATGAATCCCAGCCAGACCAGAATGTAAAGAATCCCGAGAACCAAACACAGAGTAGTGATTTAGACCTCTAGCACCGGGACTCAGCAACCATTGTTGGCCCCAATTAACACCGAAACCGTGGTTATATTTGGAGCCCCTGTGTTGGGCCAGGATCATGCAGATCCCAAGATCACAGCATCAGGGGGGGCCCACACTCAACGAACAGGTCCAGGGCCTACCAGGGCCCGTCACTGGGGGCGTGGGGCAGGTGGGGCCCCGAAGCATAACTCTCCACTAACCTACCTTACCCCCACGAACAAGGGTCAGGACGCTGTCACCTGCATTCACTGTTCAAATGTTCAGAGGACAGCAAATGGGCCTAATTTGACCTGATAGCTGAATAAAAAATTTAGTCAGGGTAATGGCTTTATAACTTCCCAACTTGTGAATATTTTTTAATGTTTCTCAGACTGCTGATGGCCAAAATCCATATGTGGATCCAGGACCTTTTTGTGTTGAGTTTAAAGTGTGTAGTCTCCATGTCGACAGGTGAGCTGGTGACTCTAAACTGGCCATTGTTATGATATCTCTTGTGTCACCTGGAATACTTTCCAGCCTACGCCTGCATAAGATAAACGGTTACAGAAAATGGATGGATGTAAATGAGGCGTCCACTTAACTGGGTTGCTTTTGCTCAGGAGGCAGATTAGTCCCACACTTATCGGAAGGCTGATGGTTCCATTTCTGTCTCCTGCAGTCCATATGAGCATACTGAACCCCAATTTCCTACTGATGACTGGTCCAATAGTGCATGAGTGATTATGTGAATTGGTACCAATGCTGATGAGCAGATGGTACTCTAGGTACTGTATGAATATATACGGATGAGTGAATTCTGGCTTTGAGTGATCAAGCAGACTAGGAAGGCGGTGTATAAGTATTTGTGCATTTAAGATCTTACAATTCATCTTGTCAGTGGCATGGCTGTCGGTACCAAATGTAACCGACTCCATAGTTTAGAATGTCAATTTGAACCAAAATGTTAATTTCCTGGTCTTACCAGAGGGAATGTCAATTCACTGGCAATGAATGAGCCATGGTATGACATTTTCTGACCCTGGATCTGACAGAACAATCAACCCTGTAGATTCTAAATACCTCCTGGTCTAATCTCCAACTGGATGTACAGTTCTGTGTTAAAGGGGCCGTAACATTGTTAGTATGTTTACACCAATACTTTTTAAAACCTGATACTTGTACCCCTGGGGTAACTATAGAATACTGCAAGGTGAACATGATTTCTTTTTCACTTTGAACAATATCAGTTATGCATGATTACTTAAATAATTTTAGGTTTAATACAAAAAGCAATTATAACCCAATTCCTTATGAAGTAAGGTTATTTTAAATGCAGTCAAACCTGCAAACAACTAACCAAATAATTTTTACCGCTTAGAGGAATTTTGGATACTAAATGACACATGAAAATCAAAAGAAATTCCTTGTGGCAGTGACACAGCTAAAACTTGGAGAAAGAAGAAAAAACACTTGAATTCTTGTTGCAAGATGAGGTTTATCATGAAAGCTTGTGCCAATTGTCTAATTCGGAATCTATCATGTATGAGTTCTTTAATAAATCAGCCAATAATCATATATCACTCTATTATATATTTTATTTAAGCATTCTTTTTCTACCAAATTATTTTTTTTATTCTTATCAGTGGGTACTTTTCTGAAACAAATCATTCATAAGTGAATAAACTTTGAGAATCACTGTTCTAAACCACAGTGTAACAACACATTAGGTTCATGGCTGTGGAAATATCAGAGCAAAATAAACTGTATTATATAGTCATGTTACACTTTGCACAAAGAAACACAAACCAAACCATTGCCAATAATTGCTTGAATCACATGGAGGATCAGACTAAAATGATTAAACACGAGATAAAAGTCAGCTTGCAGCAATTACAAAAAAGCTTGCTAAGAAACTGATCAAAAAACATCCCAATGACCAAAATGATCGAGCTTCAAAGTGAAGATGATGAAGGCAGGAGAGCAATGAAGACAGAGGAACAAGGAGATGACAGAGAAAGTGTAATGGCTTTAAAACAAGAGAGTGGTCTTGGTGCAGATGATAGCAGAGAGTCTTCGTGAGAGAGGGTCTACAGAGCTGTGTGTGTCGTATGTTCACGGATCATGACTCAGACAGGAAACAGATATAATAATCTTTCAGAGGCTCAATTATTAAATTGGACAATATAGTATAATATCTGAATAATGTCCATACGACACAAAGACTTGAAGCACATACACACAAATGATGGCGGTGGATCACATCCTGTGATTAAAGTGGTACACTTGAGCATGCAATGATCACCCACAACATTGTAACTACTGACAGGTGATTTGAATTACATTGATTCTCGTTTCTATGACATCTGTCGGTTAGTAGGATATTTTTGGCATCAAGTCAACATTTAATCGTGGTAATGGATGTGTTGGTTGTAATGGTTTAGCAAAAAAAAAGTTTGTGATGGCTAAACAACTGGGTCAGAACATCTCAAGCTTCAGGTTTTATTGGTTGTTCCTGGCCTGCTGTGGTT
The DNA here is from genome assembly GCA_009660295.1 of Lophius piscatorius. Lineage (NCBI taxonomy): Eukaryota > Metazoa > Chordata > Actinopteri > Lophiiformes > Lophiidae > Lophius > Lophius piscatorius. The sequence goes on from VRLP01001391.1 coordinate 66,860, forward strand.
ATAACCTACCAAAGTGGGGTGATGGAGGTAGACAGTGGTTTTAATGTTACATACACATGTAGGTGTGCCTGCATAAAAGAAAGGATAATTTTGTGGACACAGAGGCTTGAGAGTAACAGACAATACAAGGAGGAAGATGATGAAAAGTATATGAAAAAGAGTCCAAAAATTAATTAATTAATGTAGAATTTCTGTTAGTGATAAAAGCAAAAGAAGGTTTGCAATTTTTAAAAAGTCATCTTGCATATGGAAAGACAGGAAGATTGATGTGTTTGTGCGGTGCCTGAGTAAGGATATTTTAACCTAGCTTAAGATGAATTTCAACCAATTTCTCTGAAGGAATTTGTGGCGTCATTTTCATTGTAATAGTATACACATAATCCAAAGAGCATTAATCATCCTCAGATGGTCTCATTTCACAAGTCGGAACGTCAATCATCTGACTTTGGTGCATTGATCAGGTTTGAAGTCGTGTTGTGCGAGTAACAAAACACTCCAAAGAATATATGTTTACACATTGCTCTAGTCTACACTCCAACAGTAGGAAGCAGTAATGCACCTTCATGCTGGCCAACACCTGCCATGAAACAAAAAAAAGACAAAGTCTTACCTTGTACGGTAAATTGAATTTTTTTCTCCTATTAGCAATAACATGTAAGCTTATCTAAAGCAGCATTTCACTCCCCACATACTCCCCACCCCACATAAGGAGGGAAAATAAAGTGGTCAGTGTGATAGAGGAAAAACGTTCACCAGATGAATGGCTGGCTGGATAACAGAACTTGCTCAATGCAAAATAAAAATATTAAAGTGTATATTTAAGTGTGAGTCAGAAGATAAGCTATCTTTTCTCAGTGAGTACAACTCAACCATCCTTTTTTTTTTCTTTAATGCACTAGACATCCTTTTATGGAAGAACAAACCACCACGTATTCGCTTAATACACTTAAATAAAACAAAATCATGGTGGATTAGAACTACCAAACTTTTGAATTACTCTCTTGCCAACAGAGTGCAATATATCTTAAAATTGATCAAACCCAATCCATTGGACTACTCATGGATTGATGTATATCAGTGGTACTCAAACTCTTTACACCGCGTACAACCTCAGAATGTTTCCGGCTCTCCAAGTACTACCATTATGACCCATTTAAAAATACGTAAGTAGAAGTAGGGCACCCTAATTAGCCAAACGTAGTTCAAACAGGAGGCAAATATATTCCCAATAAGAGTATTATGTATTGTTGACTAGTCACCCACAACCACAGAGTTTACGAAGGAGTAGCAATAGATCTGGCACTTAAACTCTTTCACATGATTATAATGCAAGGGGCCCCTCACACACATACAGTACACACACATACAATACACACACATACAGTACACACATTAAGTATAACAACTGTAAGTCCCTGTAAATGCACATTTCAAATTTGATGTAACCTGAGTCGTATCTTCTTACTGTTTTTTGCCGTTTGCTGCCGGTTGATGCTGTTGATTCAGGGATGCTGCTGTGTCCACTTTCTTTCCCTGCAGTTTCTACAATGCTGCTAACAATATTCTCCTCCTGATCCACACTTCTCTTCCTAAAAGTTCCCATTGAAGCCACGATTGCATTGTTATTAAACCACTTACAATTTTAGCTTCCTCTGCTTACTGTCTTCTTGTCCTCACAGTTTAGCTTGTAACGTCTCGGCGCGCGCCACAACCCAACTACGTAGTAGGTTGATGGATGTCTGAACAAAAAAACTACAGGAAAGACTAAACTTATTTTAAAGCCCATTTAATTTATCTCATGGTTACAATATTTTCATTTCATTCATCATAGTATTTTGATAGTATTATAGGTTTTTAAACTAATCTTATTTGATTTAGTAAGGGAATGCAATTTCAGAGATTCCTCCGCCTACCACTAGAGGGAGCTTGTGTACCACTGGTGGTACACGTACCATAGTTTGAGAACCTCTGAAGTACAACAAACCTTCTTTAATGTAATTCCCATCTCAGACCTGCCATTCATCAGTTTTAATGTCAAACATCATTGCTGCTTCAAAAGCATCAATATAAGCTCCTCCCTGACAGCCTGGTGGGAATTTCTTAAGATAACAAGGTCTTCACTTATCCCATGTATACTCACACCAATCTGGAACAATCTAGACATCCTGCAAAACAAAAAAACCTTAACTTCTCCTGTTGGTATGATAAATGCACAAGACATCATGAACATATCATCATTTGTGGTAGTAACTTCACTCCATTTCAAGAACTGCTGACAAAATATCGAATCAGCCGTAAGAAATTCCTTGACTATCTACAACTTAAATCCATAATTCAAGCAAGATTTAGACTAAGCCAATAGGACCTAAATCTCCCCTCAAGGGTAAAAGATCTTCTGAATCTCTCTGCCTCCAAACTATTATCCAAAATATATGTATTACTGGACAAAACAAGTTGCACAGTTTCGTTCCCAACTTCCAAGTGGGAGACAGATTTATCCATCAAACCAGACCAATACTTCTCAGTGCAAATCTGTTTGTAATACCTTTAAAATGCAGCTGGCTACCGTTGTCGCCTGCACTCACCTGGGACAGCATCTGTCTTTCCCGGGGTGTCTCTGATGGGCCATGGGGGGCATCGTCGCTCACTCAGGGGTGTAGACTGGGGGGACCTGGCCTCTCTAGCATATGGCGGCCTCTGTGTTGAATGGGCTGGGCAGATCTCGGTAGCGTGGCTTCTCAGGGACGTGGGCTCTATTTGTACTTGGGAGCGAACGACCTCCATCCTGGCCTGGAGCTTGCTTCCTCCTGTCCCTCTGCATGTTGGGCCCTGTTGGTGGGTGCCTCCTCTGTCGCCCCCCAGTTGGCCTCGCTCCGCAATCTTGGGGGTGGGTATCGGTGGGGCTCTGTCGTCTCCGTGGTCGGATTCGCACCAGGGGTCTGGCAATATCTCGTTTGGCTGGGGTCATGGGGCTTTTGGTTCTGCTCGTGCTTTGTGTGGTGCTGACCACTGTTTGTACCAGGGGTCCTCCTTCTCCTGTCCTTCTGTGGGCTAGCTCTTGGCCTGGATGCTTCCTCTGCGGCCCCTTGCTGGCTTTCCCTTGGGGCTGGGGCGTGGTTCAACTGGGGGGCAGGTGGCTTCCGGTCCTTCATGCTCTTTGGGGGGCCATGGCGTGCGGTGGTGGCTTGGGCCCCTCTCTGCCTACCGTCGGGGTTTGGCGTTTTACGTAATGACACCCCACTTGAATCGACATCCAGTGACAATCTTTTTCACAAACACAGACACACGCACACTCACAATAAGGTGAACGCAGTATTATAGTTATGAATCTTATGAATGTAATGTTGGTATGTGGATGTATATGTGTGTTTGCATGTACATATATGTATATTTATACATATTTATGTAAATATAGTTGTTGTTTTTGTTGCTTTTCTTGTAGATGTTTGTTCCCCTATACTTGTTCCCCTAAACCCCTTTGTATTTTTTTATTTCTTCCCACTTTCTTTATCCAATCCCTCCGAGCCCCCTTTCCGATCCGGTCGCCTCATCGACTAATAAAACATAATATTGACAAATAAAATGCAGTTCACGCAACTGGAGGGGCATGACAGACTCTTCCTTCGCAGACCAACATCTGCCTGGCCCTGAAAGTCAGCCAGATCCTCATTCTGCATGCCGAGGTAGCTGAGCTGGACAGACAGGTTAAAAGAAAGAAGAGAAAAAAAGATGGTCTGATCAGGATGCCTTCAGGGCGCCTTTGTTTGGAGGTCACGAGGCCTGTCCAACTAGAAGAAGCCACAGAATATCCTGGAGGGATTATATATTACCCGAGGAATGCCCTGGGATCCCCTTAGAGGAGCTGGGAGAGTAGCGATTAGAGGGACATTTGTAATACCCTGCTCGGTATTACAAATACCCTGACCATCAGATCAGATCCAATAAAAGTGGGAGAAATTAATTGATGGATTTGAAATCATAATCAGCCTGGTTCTAAGTGATGTTAGTGATAAAATAGAATTTGAAAACTTTAAAACATAGAGTTCTTCTCTATGTTTTTCTTTTCGCGAATTTTGCATATTGAGGAATTTTTTGCTAATCTTGTACACATATGGTTATTTGTTACATATACAACATCCACAAACTGTGACATTTAAATGCATGCATACTCAACAACCTTGTTAATGTGATTAGTGCTTTAGAATGCAGTGCTGACAACTTTGGATAGTTTTGAGTTATGAAAAAGGGAAGGAAAGATAACATTTTTGCAGATTGTACATTCCATTCCGAGCCCCAAATCCAAGATTTTGGGCCTTAAATGGAATGATATTGCAAATTTGTTTATGTTCCAAATGTTGTCCACACCATGAACAGAAGCAGTTTGTGTGAAATAAGGTGAAACCCGTGGATACAAAACAAGGAAGTGAAATTGAGTGATGAGGGCCAGCTCATAGGTCATGGATGATTGACAGGGCCTTCCTCTCCGTTTGTGTGTATGTGGACAATTGTGTGCCATTACTGGTTATTGGATGTCATGCAGTTAAATATAGTCATTTTCTACCACTAATGTGCCTTGCTCAAATGCGTGAGAAAGCAGATTGTGGGTGCGGACTGGGAAGAGGTCTGTCTCAACATTGACTGAGACCGTTGTCATAGTTACAGCCCATCCCACATATGTTGACAGAAAAAATATAATCTTAAACCAAAGAGTATGAAATCTGGATCCAACGTATAAAAAGTAAGAAGAATGACTGAGCGATTCTCTTTAGTAGTTATCAACAGATGGGCCAGAAATGTGAGTCCTGAGAGTTGCACTACATAAAAAGTCATGGGGTCATGATCACAATCGTTATCTTCTTGGTAATCTGTCCATAACATTTTTGATGATCATTAGTAGACTAATATCTTACACTGTCATTGGCCATATTCACAAAAAATCCGAAGACTAAAGGGAGCTCCTAAATTGGAATCACAATCCCCTACGTTCTGCAAGCAATCCCCTTGATTGAACTCCTCCAATTAAATGTGACGTTATGTCCATAGTTTTGTTTTGTTTTTTAAATAAAAAAGATCTACTAACAAATTAAATATGAAATATTGTGGTAAAACATGATATATACATGATAAATCTCGATTCATATGCTCTAAATGCAGGCTAAATGGGGCCGACAGTTAAGAACCTATGTCCGAAAAACAGTGTTTTTTTTAGTAAAATAAAAAACATTTTTTTAAAGCTCTACAGAATAATTTTTTTTTTACTCAAAATTTCTTTATAAATGTAAATTGCATAATTTATATATGTAAATTGTATGATACCCAAAGATTCTCTAACTTTAATAAATAGGCGCATCATCCCTAAATTTTGGACCTCTGACGCTTCACGATTTCACAAAGTATTTTAGTGCTAAAAGTGGTGCAGCGAGAGACCTTAAAAAGACATCTAACAGCAGTCCGCTTCAAAATCAAGTCAGCGTTTCAAGATAAGATTCTTCTAAAAAGGGATTGTCTTAATCATGAGGATTTTATGATCATAGTAAAGTTTAGTTTAGTAGAGAGATTGTGTTACTGTTTTTAAGCACTAAATCTCCGCAAAGGGTTATTCTAGTTCGATGTTTCTCACAGGGTTACCCTCTGGTCGTTGAGAGGCTTTCAGATAAGTACGAGGCTGACAATTAGCTGCACATGTGACTAGTTAACAGCCTCTTTCCTCTCGGTTTTGTTTGGAATCAGTGACACATAGCTATAACTTGATATAAAATCTTATTTGACCGGCATACCTCAGTCTGCTGTTACCATTAACTCCCATTATTACTATTTACAAAATGTGTAAAGGTCCAGTCTGTAAATTTTGGTGGCATTTAGTCTAGGGGAGGTGCTGGGATCTATCTCCTTTTGCTGCTCAGTCTGAATTTTTTCTGAATATTCTACCTTTGGCAAAATACAGTAAGAACTTATAACGCAAAATCCCCCTCCAGACGTCTTTACAAACATGGCGACTTTACAAACATGGCGACAGTACATAATTCAAAGAGCTACCAATAAACACCCCCTAAATATTACATACTGTACCTTTAAGTGTATATAGTATTTATTTGTATTTGATATGCAATGAAGTAATTGCACAATTATGTGCTGTGTATCATAAAAAACACACAGCACATACATTTTTGATATGCTGGGAAATTCTTTGACCAATTCATTTATTGGAAAACCCAGTTTGTTTGTAACAGATTGATGACCCTCAGAGAGTGCTGCCATGCTCTGTATGTGTGTTTATCCTTCAAAAGGCCAAAGCCAGACTCAGTGATCTGGAAATATTGGTTATGGATTTGTTATGGTCTCATTCATCTCTCTCTCACTCCTCTCTCTCGCTGATAACATCAGGTCATCTCTACTAAATGACGGATTATTCTACCTCGAACTCAACAGCTCTCAAAGATGACCAATTCATCAGACTGCTTTATTGGTGTGTAAGTGTGTGTACGTGTGTGTGTGTCACTCAAAACTGTGCAAAACAATATAGTTGTTATCTCTCTCTCCCTGAAGCATGTTCCTTCTGCATCACCTGCATCGTCTTGAGTAATCTAAGTACAGGGGTGAGCGCACCTAAGACCCATTAAGGGCATATTTGAGATCCAAAGATCCAGTCACTCAGACCATGTAAAGGCCTCATTTCCGTGACAGCATGTTCCCTGCAAAATGACTTTGCAATCTGCTAATCATCTGCCAAACTTATCAGGGTCTGCCGCCCTAAAAAATCTTGATTGTCTTCCATCATTTTTGTTGTTGTTCTGTCTGCATGGCTATTGGGATGAATGAAGTGGGGTCGCGTCATCGCAGTTTCCACACGACCAGGAGAGCTCAATGACCCTGACAACTCCAACAGCTATACTCCTCGGGGGAGAGGTCTGCTCAGCGGACGTCATACCTCTATTTCATTACACTATCTCTTGATTGAACTATTATCAGTGATCGGATCAGTTGAATCCAGCAGAGTGGTAAAAGAGCTCAATCAGCCCTAAACAAAAATCTGGATCCATCTTCTATCAACGAGCTGAGTCAGGGGAAATAGAGATGAACTGTCGCCACTAACACAAATGAATCAAACTCCAAATAATGATGTCATCAAAGATAAAAGTAGATGAACATCCATCTGTACTTGTGTTCCATATTAACATATCACAAATAGACCTTTTTTCTTTTACATAAATGATAAATTAACATTATTGGATCTTTTACTAGAAGCAGCATGAATCTACTCGCTATGTTTGGGGTGAAGACACACAGTAGAGTTTTCTTAGTTCAGAGCAGAAGAAGATGGTTACCAGCTGTCTGCTATAGAGCTTTCCCCCTCAGCTGTAAACAGTTTCCTTTTAGAATTTACTCCCTGTGAACTATATTGATGATAAAGACGAGCTACACACCCCAAATTGTCAATTAACCGAATCGCTGTGCTTTCGCTTTCAGTAACGGGCAATAGTTGAAGTCTTTTAGAGCACAACATAAATGCAGGTAGTGTGTGGCTTCTTCAATTGTGACTTAACGTAGGCACTCACAGGCAGATGGAAGTCCAGTGATGGAAGTCCAGTGATGGAAGTCCCAGGCAGATGGAAGTCCCAGTGATCAGAGCGCACAGATGAATGTCACAGACTGACATTCTCCCCCACTGCTTGCAAAGTGCCTACCGGTCAACTTAAAATGTGAAGTGCCAGTTATTCAGTCTGCATATAATAAATTTGTCATTTTTTATTCACCTCACCAATTGGAAACATCTTATATTCATTATTTTTTTTACGGCAACACTTCATTCAGACTCTAGGTGCCCCTATAATCTTTCATGTCCCACACCTGTCTGTCGTCTCTACAGTGTTATTTGACTGAAGTAATTATTTGAAGCTATTTAAATAACAGGAGTTAATAGTATAAAGATAAAAAAACCTACATAAATTCTAAATTTTATGTTGAAATTCTCATACAGAACGGCTGGTGAAAAATACAGATTAACAATTCATGGGCAGAAGAAAGGATAGATAGGTAGTTATAAAGGGTTAAAGGAACCTCCCTTTTGCCACCTTCGGTTTTCCATTATCCAGTATTCTTTGCCAGTGGTGGGATTTACTTGTACCTAATAACTAGGAACTATAGCAGTCACACAAATATAGTGGAGTAGAAAGTACAAAATTTCTCTCTGAGATGTACCAGAGTACAACTATTAAGTATATTGAGTTAATCAAGTAAATTATAAGCAACTTCAATTTTTGTGCTCAAGTACAGTACTTTGAATAAATGTACTTGGTTACTATCCACCACTGTCTGTTGGAAGAAGCCTTTAATTTGTCACATACAATCATCCAAGCACAACAACGTAGTGTAATAGATTCTCTGCATTTAACCCATCCCTGAGGAGCAATGGGCAGCGATCTGCAGCCCGGGGATCTACAGTGTAATCGTCTCCTGCTCTCAAGTCTCTTATAGGTCAATGGAAAAACTGAAGATTTCAAGATTCGAAGAGTTTTATTTTCACACACAGTACAAATATAGTTCACATTGACGATGAAGTTCTTATTTTGCAGTTTCCCTTCACACAAATGGAAAATACGATGGAAAAGAATAAAAATATATACTAAAACTAAATGTATAAACCTATAAAATATAAAATATTTTCAAAAGAACAAAATGTTAACAGTGACAAACATAAATCATGTCAAATGGAGGCACTTATGATTTTATGATGCTGCTCAGAAAGGATCTCTACGTAGGCTTATCATTAAATACAACACAAATAGTAGATTACATTTTCCCAACTCGCAAAATAATATAGTTATATAGTACATATGTCTAATATCCATTATTTTAAAGATGGATCTCCTTTTTATTGGTATATGATCTGTTTTTGAAAGAAAAATGTGTGTGTGTGTGTGTGTGTGTGTGTTTGTGTGTGCGTGCGTGTGTTCGTGTGTGTTTGTGTTTGTGTGTGTGTGTGTGTGTGTGTGTGTGAACAGAAGGTTTTTAATGCTCCCCAAGGTGTTGTAGACTGTTCAGATATCAGATCTGTGTAGGCTTTTCTCAAAATATTTCAGCATGAACGCTGACCTTGTTTTATACTGTATTATCATAATACTACAATAGCAATAGAATAGAATAGAATAGAAAAGAATAGAATAGAATATTTTAAGTAGAGCAAAACACGTGGAAAAATTAAATGCTCTACGAAATCCCCAAATAAAATTCTGAAAATAATTTAATATTCTAATATTTAGGATCAGCACTTTCCCAGCGAGAAGACAGAATGCGATTGTGATAACATGTTTGAGGTTGACAAAGTGTTTTGCTGGATAAAATAGTGTAATCAACAAAAGTTTCCAATGGTTTTTTAAAAAAAAATAAAGACTGCAGATTTATTGATGTTAAAAAATTATCTAAAATTCCAAAGAGCAAATATTGTTTTCTTAAAAAGGACTAAATCTTTTGTATAGGTTAAAACCGATAGCTTATGTACATTTTCTGGACAATATGTGTAATGAATGCGAAATATATGGAATATTCCCTTTCGATTCATCATAAGGGATGAATCCCGTTATTTTGCAAAGTCCCAATGACTTTGCAAAATAACGAAGCATTTTGCAAAGTCATTGGGACTTTATTTGCATAGATGTTATTTATTTATGTTGATAATTAGGATTCAAAAGTTAGAAATTTAAACAAATGTTGCTGTTTTCATTAAAAGGACAGAAGGTTTTAACATACTCTACAATGCTAATGAGCAGCCCTTGTGCCATTCCAGATGTTTGGCCCTGGCACTGATATCCTCTCTTTTTAGGGTTGGGTAGGGGTTAAATGTGCAAATGAGGATTACAAGAAAATCGACATTTCACCATCCTCTTGACATTATCAAGAGGATGGTGAAAATGGATGGAGTTCAAAGGCTTTGAAAACCTGGCGGGCATCCAAGGTTTTATTGAACTCTTCATAACATGATGCTATTGATGATAAGGATGAAGATGACAACAGTGATGATGGTGGCGTTTGTTTGTAAGGAGTGGAATGATAAAACACAAAAATATTTCCATTCTCTGCTTTATTTGTCACTGCATCCTCTGTCACAGTTTGATTATTATATCTCTTTGATGAATATTTAGTGTTGGTGCTGAACTTCTCAAACTGTTCAGGAATTAAATTTGTCTTCTGGCACCATCAAATGGGATAAAATCTCAATTGCAGCTCTGGAAAGATTAAGTTCTGTGTCATTACTTTGAGTGGAATAAAGGGTAGCGCACTGAGTAGTTTACTGAGAAATTATGTGAGGGCATATTTGAAATTATGTGACTCTCTTGCAGCATAGTCGGTAACCCAAATGACTTTGGATTATTGGAGGGGAACTAGGGAAATTATTTGTATTTTCAGTTATTTTATTTATTTATTTTCATAAGTTTGGCTGTGATAATGCATTCATTCTGGAAAGGTTGTGTGTTTTGGGAGGTTGTCATTTAAACCTCAGATCTAATAATCAATCAATTAAGTCAATATTTCCCTTTGTAAACAAAATTCATCATGGAATGACACAGTAAAAAATTTTTGCCATTGAAACCCCCTGAACTGATTTTTAAAATGTTATTATTATGGCATCAGAGAAAAATGCATACATTTACGCTTTCATTTGAGCATATGGGCTTTAATATTTCTTTCTTTCTCTTTTATTCAAGGGGCCAGTTTCCATTGTTTTGCACGTTGGAATAATACATGTTGATATAAATCCTGAAATAAATTCCTGACAAGTTAATAATAGCAGTGGACTCAATAAACTCATACCATTTCATCTTGGAGAATATCCAGGATTTATTTTTATTTAAATGTATCACATAAACTCTGGAGAGATCATTTCTGAGGTTTTTATTCACAAATTTAAATCTCTGGGAATATCCTGGATTTTTTCTTGTACATTTACTACTTTGATCCAAGAGAATATTGACAACTTTCTCCATTTTTTTTACACTACAGTCTCAGAGAGTATCCGAGTTTTTTTTAATTTAGATACCACTTTAATAGCAGATAACAACTTTATTTTACAATTTTTTAACTGAATCACAATAATCCCAGAGAATATAGTTTATTCTCCTATATTTTATTTTTATTTCAGAGAATATGTTTTCTTTTGAGAATATACTCCTCTAATTTTGGAGGGCATAAAATATTTTATATTTTAAACGTATAACTCTTATCTCAGAGAATATCCGAGTTTTTCTCTTTAAGATTGATCACTTCAATCTAAAGAATATCCGGAACCTTTCTTGTAAATTATCTTTGATCTCAAAATCCTCTCGGAGTTTCTTTCTCAATTTACCACTTTAATAACAGATGATTTCCGTATTTCTTCTTTTAAATTAATCAATTCATCTCAGATAATTCCCGATTCTTCTTAATGTCAGGGAATACCAAACTCCGATGATGATGATGATGATGGCGCCTGTAAACGGCGCTGTTGTACATGGTTTGATACCTGTTCCACGCTGTGCGGAACCTTACAAGGCTTTTGTTTCCACCTAACGACTAACGAAGTGACTATTCGATACACTTCCGGGGCAGGGGTTATCAAACACATGTGATATTTCAAAGAAAAGACTGGATCCAGACCACATCAGGATTACCCTCAGGTATTGCGAATAATAGTTTTATTTTCCTTTCTTACCATTTAACAGGCGAGTGTTCCTTTTATGGAGACATCGTCCTCTGCTCGTTCGCCTCTATTTAGCCTGTACTTAGCCTCTGTTGGTAATGGTAAACAAGATGTTAGACACACATTACCTACGAAATACCAAGTTAACTAAAACATGATAGATAAAGTATCTTTCATAACAAAACTGAACTAAACAAAGTCAATGCTGCAGCGTGTTGTGTTGATTAACGCAAATATTAACATTGTAAGTAATACAACATACGGTGGCTGACACGAGCAACAACGCTGCGATTCAAGAAACCACATTTCAGTAGACAAACACAAGCAAATTATTATGAAAGAATCTTCAATACGAGTCCACACTTCGGAAAAAAAGCTCTGCAGTTAACAACACATTAAGAAAACACATGAAGAGAACATGCTCGCAAATACAACACATTTAGAAAATACTATGCAAATACCACAACACGTTAAGAAAACGCACTGCAAAAGCCACAGTATAACAAAACACATGCAACAAAGACACGACAGAAATCTTTAAAGAGGACACTTAAAATTGATGCACATTTTAGAATGCTTGATTTAAAGGTCCAGTGTGTAAAATCTAGGGGGTATTTGTATGCCTTTGAATATATGGAATATAATCTTCAGAATTTTGGTATGTTTTTTTGTGTATCAAAATCTAGCTGGATGAAAGTTAAAAAAATGTTTTAAATGTTTGTTTAGAAAAAAGTCCTTTATATCTCCATTGAGTGGGTCGCCATGTTTTGTGCAGACGTCTGGACAGGGATTTCGTGATTTAGTTGCTACTGTGTTTTGACAAATGGTGGAACATAAATATTATTTAGAACTAGAAAAAGCAACAGAGCGAAAAGCCTCGATGTCAGAGCAAACAGGACGACTCAGGAAAGATTTTGATGTTGAGTCTTCTGGCAGCCTGGAGGATTCTACAGCTCTGGTGCCGCCAGCCTCCTTCCCAGCAGCCGCACAGGGAAGGAGGCTGAGGCTTAAAGTTTTTAAATTCAATAGATAAAACTGTTCAATAAATGGAGGGAAACTATGAAGGGGGCATGGAAATCAATGACAAAGAAGAGCAGTTTAAAAACATCATTAAAATAAAAAAAAAATGCCGAAATGACTGCTTTATAACTGAGAGACTGTCCGGCCCTCTCTTTGCAAAGATGCGCTCAAGTGAAATTGTTTTTGCTTTAGTTGACAAGATGGATGACAAAGTCAAGGAACAGAAGCGGCATCAGCAGAAGCACAGTGGCCCAAAGGCAGAGAAAAAGAAGCTCAAAAAGCAGGAAAACTCCACAGAAAGTGATGAACGGAAGCGCAATCCCAAAGCGTTTGCGGTTCAGTCCGCTGTACGAATGGCAAAGACATTCCACAGGTTTGTCCTTACACCTCTCTTATTACATCACTACATGTCTGTGAGACAGATTGTGACATCAATTTCTTGAAGAAGACAACACTAGTTTGACCTAGCTCTTATAATTCATGACTTAGCAGTGTCAATTAAAGCATAATGCAATGATGTGAGTGTGATGTGAATGATGATGTGGTGAGCCTCTCCCCAACTTTGCTTCTGAATGAATAAATGTTTTATGAGTATGCCATTTTTTTAATACTCAACCATGATACTGTAACCAATCATCACTTAACCTGTCCTACCTTTTATGGACTCAAGATTGTAATTAGGTGAATTCAAGCACATTGGATGTTTTATTATTATGTTTTCTTTAGAGCACAGGATATAAAAACCAAAAAACATCACATCCCCCTTGTGGACCGAACTCCTCTGGAACCTCCCCCCATAGTGATTGTTGTAGTTGGACCCCCCAAGGTGGGAAAAAGCACCTTGATCCGCTGCCTGATCAAAAACTTCACCCGACAGAAACTTGGAGACATATGTGGACCCATAACCATCGTCTCTGGTAAGATTTGTAACTGAAGAGTATTAAAATGTTAATTTTCATCACCTTGTGATGTTGTTTTTTGCTCCCTCAAGCAGATTTACAAATTCCAACATTTTTCTTGTTTCAACAACACGTTCTTTACATAAAATTACATTTCTACACACTTTCATGCCTCCACGAGGACATGGCTGTATAGAATAGGCAGCTTGGTTTACAGAGATGGGGAATGCAGCATATTGCAGATAATTTAAAACAAATCAATTTCCTAGGTCGTCACTGAGATCATATTAGATGATGACAAATTGCTTTTCAGCGGTATACCAGATCAGAATTGTTTATCTTAACCTCAGTGCAAACTACATATTATCAGATCTTTTGCTGAATAATGTCCAAAAAAAGTAACATTTGAAATGGTAGTAATCAAAAGTAATGGCCTATTTGAAATAATGTTTGTGTGTTTGATAAGTGACCTCTTTTTGTTATTCTTCTTTAGGCAAAAAGCGACGCCTCACTTTCATGGAGTGTAATAATGATATCAATACAATGATCGACCTCGCAAAAGTAGCTGACCTGGTGAGTTCATCAGTTTAACACATGTACATGGGAGCTCGTGTCACTGTGAAGCATTACCACAAAGATATTTATGTATTTGCAATGAAGTCAATTTAAGACATTTCATTGTTCTAAAAGTCCATTTATGTTGTTTACATCTGACAAATTAATCCACCTTTAATGTTTATTTTTGATAACATATTGACACGTTATGAATTAGCATTAAAAAGTATGAAGACTATATTAAAGACTATTACATTGAATGCATTGTTTTTCTTCTCTCAAGGTTTTAATGTTGATTGATGCCAGCTTTGGCTTTGAGATGGAGACCTTTGAGTTTCTCAACATCTGTCAGGTCCACGGTTTCCCTCGTATCATGGGTGTTCTCACTCACCTGGATTCATTCAAGAACAACAAGACCCTGAGGAAGACCAAGAAAAACCTCAAACATCGCTTCTGGACAGAGGTTTACCAGGTAAACATGACCTTATCACATCTTTACTGTTCAAAGCCTGTGTTTGCTCTAAGGCAGGGGTGTCAGGACTGGACTCAAATTGGGCATGTTCAATCTGAGGTATTACGACAATTTTATTCTTATGTTATTTACCCATTTTATAGAATTCTGAACAAACCCATGGAATAGAAAATACTCAAATTACAAATTAAATTCATATCAGATCAGCATAATCATTTTTATGCCTTTGTCTATCAGAATACTTTCACGGAATAATTTCTGAAGGAAATTTTCTATTCACAGGCATCAACAACAGCCAGAAAACTATATTTTTCATGTTACTAATTACATCTAAAATCAGCTTTGTACGGTTTTTAATTGACAATATAAACAAAAAGGTTCTGTAAATGACCCTTGTTAAATGGCTGGACTGATTTAGCTGTTTCTTCTTTCTGCCATAATAAAACATTAAGAGTAGACTGTTGATGCAAATATCTGTTTCTGGAGTAAGAAGCAGCGGCTCTTCAGAAAAAATAAAGTGCATGAACAACCTACAGGTGCATTTCTTATTAAATGTAAGCAATTACATGTTTTCTTGTTTATAATGTAACAGCAATTTATAACACGCTTTAAATTTGGATCAAATCTCAAAGAGCTACAAAGTAAAAGCAGATAAAAGCATTACTAAAAAATATAATAATAACTATATAAAAAACATGACCAAAAAGCAGCAATGTTAATTAAAGTTATAGGTTCTGCTAAAAAGGAGTTTTAAGTCCTTTTTTAAATGTGTCAGTCGTCTGTGGAGCCCTGAGATGGTCAGGGAGGGCATTCCACAGACGAGGGGCAGCAGAACAGAAGGCCCGATCACCCATGATGCTGAGCTTAGTCCGGGGAAGGAGGAGGCGGTATGAGTGGGTAGAACGGACGGATCATGTTGAGGTCAGTGGGGTGAGTAGTTGTTTTAGGTAGGGGGGTGCGTTACCATGGATGCACTTGTGAGTGAGGAGAGAGATCTTATAATCAATCTAGGTGGAGATGGGTAGCCAATGAAGGGAATGAAGAACGGGGGTGATGTGTTCCTGTTTACGAACTCTCGTCAGGATCCTTGCAGCACTGTTTATATCCCGTCCCGGACTCCGTAGCATCTCTTCTAAGGATTAGCCTGAAGTTTATTTGAGTGCCTGGATAAACGCTGATATCTAGCGACAGTGAAGCAGCAAGAAATGCTGGCGGGTTTGATTGACGCACCGCCTACCCGGTGCCTTCTGGGATTTGTAGTATCTGTGGTGTTTGTTCTGTGTACATGCGGGCCAGTTATAATGAAAATTAGATATTGTCTCGCGAGCTGGATATAATTGTTGTGCGGGCCCGGATGTGGCCTTTGGGGCTTGAGTTTGACACATATCCCCAAGGTTTTTCAAAAGTATATATGATTCATTACCAGTTTGTTTTTAATGTGATACAATTAGTGTTATGTGATATAACAATATCTACCAATAAGTGACTGAAAAACTCTTTTTACTTTTTCCCACCATGAACAATATGAGAATGGGGATACAACAGTCACGTTCAAGTTGGCCAGGTTTCTTTGGTGCCTAAAAAGAATGGATGCATTTTGGCTTCAGTGAAGATGACACATAACAAATAGAAGTGAGATGCAAACAAACCAGAATTTAATTGAAATTGAATTTGTAGCGAAATCACAAATGCGTCTGAAACCAAAAGTAGCAAATGTCATTTCAAGTTGAAAATGTTCAATTAGAGCGAATGACACATCTTTCTTTCGCTCAACTTTCATTCGGTGACACGAATTTGTGTAATTCGTGTCACCGAATTACAACTAATGACACAAAATACAACTGATCGCGTCTACAGTGGACTCCATATGGGCTTTGTATTTAATCACTTAATTTAATCAGAAAATTGCATTGTGCAGCATTACACAATCAGTTTGTTAATTCACTACCAAATAATCATACTGTCCAGTATATAAGTGCATGGTAAAAAGAGGTTGACATGCACCAAACGGCTTCCACAGTGTAGCAGTCGCTAAATAATGTTTATAAATGCAGGTCAATATGCAAATTTTTCAAAATGGTGAAAGACACAACAGAAACCATTGAGTGTTACATCTTGTCAACATGGCTCACAAAGCTACTTTAGAACACAGTGGGTCTTAGACATTTGGTTAAAATCCTTGACCGTCACAGAAATTGCTTTCTCAACATGCAGAAGATGTGTGGTGAGAAAGTAGTTGTTGAACTAAAATTTTGACTTCATCAGTGTTTGTGATTCTCTGATTCTCTGCACTATATCTCAATACCTTGTTGATCCATTTGAAAGTCATTTTGTATATAGTGGATCTTGGGGCAAGGAAGTGAATTAAAAGTTGATAGGAACCATAGTGTGTTATGCCCTGGATAATGTGCTCTTTGATTGCTCTCAACATATGCAGGTGAATGAAAGAAGGTATGAAATGTTGTATTTGTTATTTGTGTATGTTAGCAATTGTTAAACTAGTTACCATCCGTTTACATTTGTGTTTGAATCCACCAGGGGGCCAAGCTTTTCTATCTGTCTGGTATGGTTTATGGTGAATATCAAACCCAAGAAGTGAAGAACCTGGGCCGCTTCATCTCTGTCATGAAGTTTCGCCCACTGGTGTGGCAGACCACCCACTCTTACGTTCTGGTTGACCGGTGAGTATTCTTTTCACAATTTTATCTGTGACTTGTGGATGAGTGATACAAAGATGTAAAGAGAAGGAGGAAAATGACAGCTGCTCATGTTGCAGTTCTTATTACCATATTCTGTCACATACCACTTTTTTGGTTTTAACTAGAGGACTCATCTGCTATTAAATTAAGGGCCTTGTCAAGGTCGGTGCTCAAGATTGGTCTGGAAAAATAATGTTTGTTAAATGCAAATTTATTATTTATAAATTACCAAATTATACTAAAATGTCTTCCTGTCACACCAGCACGGATTCTCGCACTGCATTTTAAATGCAGATACCACAATGAATGAAGAAACATCCCCTGGTGTGTTGGATGGAAAGATTCACTTTAAAAAGCCTTAGAAGTTTAGATAAAGGCAAAGGTTGCATCCACATATTAGACTGATGAGCTGAACCAGTCTAAAGTATCATCTTCAATGGCACTCACAGCATTGGAGCAGAAGTTCCATGTAGCTCACATCATACACACTGTGGCAGAAACTTTGCTGGTGCTTTAGCCAAATGCCAAAAAATAGTCAGACGTTTCAAACATAGTCAGAAGATCAAATTAGCCATGTTAACCTCAGCTAAAGGCTGGTAGTTAGAACCTCTGCTGGAGCCATGTAGATAAGGTGATATCCCTGTCCTCATACAACGAATATAATTATCACCCCTAAGATTTTTATGAGGCAATTATATCTGACTGATGTTGGGGCACAGCAATGGTTGCACAGATTTCCTACATGCCGCCATTACATAAAAAAAAGCAATGCAGAGCCACAAGTAGACCCATTGATTAATAGTATTGTTTCGACTATGGTTAGATTTACTTTTTTATATCACTGACTCAAGAGTGGCCCGCCGCACTACAGAATAACAACCAGATGTTGTGGAGTTTGTTGTTACTGTTACCCGATAAAAAATACTGCTGTGAGAATAATCAAATTTGTAGTCCATGTTATGTAAATAATTTAGTTTAGTTTAACTCTGTTTTTTAGTTTTCTTGGTTTCCATTTCTGACATCTGAATACAGACTTATCCTGAATTGGAGTTATTCTTTCATGTGGTTTTGTGTGTCTGAACGGTGACTTAGTAAAAATTCTGATGTAAGACTAAGTGTATTTGCATACATTTATGCTCAGTCAAACATTATTTTCTCATCCTTGTTACATTATATCTCCTTTCTTGTACTCAAACAGTTTGGAGGACTTGACTGACACTGAGATGGTGAGGAAAGACCCAAAGTGTGACAGGACGGTGTCACTCTACGGCTACCTGCGGGGGACATATATGAAAAACAAAAGCCAGGTCCACATTCCAGGTACATAAGCCGACTAGCAGTCATCTACAAAAGCCTTTCTTCAACCGGTACTAATAGAATGCAATTTAAAATTTAAGTTGAAAGCAGAGTTGGTCAGGCCTTCACACCCTGATTCCCTCTGCCAGAAACCTGCAGATAAACACAGAACAAAAAGTCTTCCCACATTGTCGCGAGGTGGCGCAATCCCAATAACTTAATATTGTTGTGCGTGAGTCCTCTGGGTGGCAAACTCATCTAACGTGATGTTTGGTAAATATCGGACCATGGATAGCAGAGTTGTAACGACTTTGGGTTTCAAGGGGAATGATGGAAATATAGCTTGCTGCTTTAGATGCGATGTTCATAGAATTAATTCTCTCTATTTTATGATGAGGTGGCCACATGATAAAAGAATTCATGTAAATTGAATGAGATTTGTGACTTAAGTCTTACTTGAGGCTTACTTAGTGGTGCGGCATCAGCAGTTATGCGGGTATCGTATTGGTCCTTTGTGGTGAAGAGAGAGCTGAGTTGTGAGGCAAAGCCTTCAATTTACCTGTCCATCCATGTTCCAAACCTCACCTATGGTCAAGAGCTCTGGGTAATGACGGAAAATGAGATATAGGATACAAGTGACTGAAGTGAGTCTCCATTTATGGGTGGCTGGGCTCAGCGTTTGAGATTAGGTGTGGAGCTCAGACTTCTGGAGGGAGCTCGGAGTTGAGCTGCTGATCCTTCACGTCGAAAGGAACCAGTTGAAGTGGTTTGGGCATCTGATTAGTTGACACCAGGACGTGGACACCGTTGCGTAGACCCAGAACTCGCTTGAGGGACTATGTATCTCATCTGGCTTGAGAACGCCTTAGGATCCCCCGGGATGAGCTGGAGATGGATAGCTGGATGGCTTACTAAATACTGTCATGCAGATGTCTTCAGGGTTGGACCTTTAACCAAACTGTGAAGTTTGGGGCTGATTTCACTAAGGAGTGAGTGGAGTGATGAAAACTTGACAAGATTCATCACGCATCAAGGAACCGGAATCTTGATAAATTTTCATTCTAATAGTCTTAAGATACACCTAACTAATTTGAAGTTGATTGATAAGATGTCTTGGAGGAGTACAATGTGAGTAAGTCTCTAGAAATTATTGCTATATTTTAAATGTCCGACTTCCTTTTGGGGTTAGGTCATGGCCCCTTTTTGTAGCTCTAGATCCTGTAACTAACAATTTCTGTATGTTTATGTTAAACACATTGCTGGGTCCACACTTTAAGGAGCACTGTGGAGTAATTTTGCCAGAACTATTTCCCAAAAACATCCTTCAGGTAAATTCCCAAAACAACTGACGGTGGTGGTGTTTCATGGGTTTTCAAGCACGTTTAAAAAAATAAAATAATATAAAAAAATCCAACTCATTTGAGGGAGAAATACTAATTCCTTTCAGAACAATAGAGCCTTGGAACCTGTCTCTGCTCTGGCCCTAAAAATCCTTATATGTTTTGTTTCTCTGCAGGTGTAGGAGACTTTCAGGTGGCGGACTTGAACTTCCTGCCAGACCCATGTTCATTGCCAGATGCAAAGAAGAAGAGAGCCCTGAACGAGAAGGAGCGTCTGCTCTATGCACCAATGGCTGGGGTCGGGGGGGTGGTGTACGACAAGGACGCTGTGTATATTGACCTTCCTGCCAGCCACGTCAAGCAACAACAGGTGTCTGATCTACATTTGAATGATCTCAAATTATGTTTTACTTTTGAATTTGTGATGACATCAGATAAAAATGACTGTTTATGCTCTTTGTTCTCTGGTACAGGAGGAGATGCGACCGACCACAGAGCTCGTCCAGTCTCTCATTGACACACATGCCACCCTGGATGCCAAGATGGCTGCCAGTAAGATGTCTCTGTTCAGCGGCTCTGCCAGCCTGGACCCTACAGATATCGACGAGCAAAGCAGGTGAGAAGCCTCACAGTTCCTCTCTTTCTCTCTTCACTTATTTTATAAGGGGCAGATGTGAGCAACCAGAAATAGGCCTGTTCTAAAATAATCTTGGGGTCCATATCCCAGTTATATAACGCGTGCAATCACCACTTTTCTTGATTAAAAGTTTTCCTTTTAAATCAAGCCACAAAAAAGTTTTAGCATTACATTTTTGTATGCATGATAATTTGTTCTGGTCACTTCCTGCTCCTGCATCACTGGAAATTTCATGGATCTATTCATGGATCTTTTGGCCCCAAATGGAGGCAGAGCAAAATACTTCAATGATCACAGGGTCACTTTTCATTGTGGAGTGAGGGCAGATGTATCACTTCAGTCAACATCATGGATAGACCTTTCTCAAAGGAAGGCCGAAGTCCTCATTAGCCTGGTCGAGTCCTGCAGGACATGTTCGCTTTCAAAAAACAGTATTGACTAAGGTCATAAATGATCTGTTTGTGAACTATGTTGTATTTCTAATATGTTGTGTATTTGTTTGTTAATGAGCTATGGTAAAAGACAAACCACATATATATTCTTTTAAAAAAAGGATTCAGCCTTGTGTCTGAAGAATATTGTGAACATTTTTTGTTTTTGTTTTGTGTGTTAGACAGATAGGGAGTCTACAGGAGAAGCATGTTTGGGATGCAACCACCCAGATAAACAGGAGGAAGGTGGTCTTCACTGAGGAGAATGACAACATCAATGATACAGACAGTTCCAGCGATGAAGAGGATGATGACAGTGAAGACAGCGACCAGATGGAGCAGGAAGATGATAATGACATAAATACTTTTCTAAAAGAAGCAAGAACCAAATCTGTCAAGAAAGTAACCAGCGACAGTGCTCCACCAGTGAAAAAACAAAAGCTAGAGGATGGCGCAGAACTGCCAGCGTTTGCTGACAGTGAAGATGAGCTGGAGTTGAGTGAAGAAGAGGCAGGGAGAGCAGGAGATTCTGGACACTGTTCTGAGGAAGATGAGGAAGATGATGACAGTGAGGAGTCAGAGGAAGGTATTGCTGATTCTACAGTGGAGCAACAAATTGCTTGTGAAGAGGAGGAGCAGGGGGAAGAAAAAGAGCAGGGTAAATATACTAAGTATGACAGTATGATGTGTGTTTACATGAGGATTAAGTCATGACTAGTGGTGGAACAGACCATAAATGATCCATGATCCATGCATTATGTGGAAAAGGCTTTAAAAATGAGGCGACAGTGCTTGAGCCATTGTGCAACAGCCCCTGGGGCTAGAAACAAGAACCTGTTACGGCAGGATTATTGTAACCCACAAAAACTTGTGGCATTTTTAAAAACACGGACAGTGTAGTGTCATTTAGACGAAAACAATCAAACTATTACAGTGGCCAATAAAAAAACAATGGTCTTCTGGTGAGACAAATAGTTAATTGTCTTCTTATAATAATCCTATAAAAAAGGGTGACTTCATGACATGTCTCTAGTACCTCTGCGACAAAATGACATGGCTGTGGTGCGTATTTAATACAATAACGTGGGTACAGTGACCCTGTGGTGTATCGATTCTAGTACCTTTGTGGTTTAATTTGGTGGCTCTATTGCCTCTGTAGTGTAATGTAGTGAATCTTAGTGCATCTGTGGTGTAATGGCATGGGTATAGTGCCCCTGTGATATAATGGCTCTATTGCATCTGTGGTATAATGATACTTCTCTGGTATCAAACAATATCATTTTTGGACCAAATCTGAAGTGGCTCTTGAACCAGCCTGGAGTTGAGTTGATTTTCTGCTCCTGCATCTGTCCACAGGTGCTCTGAGATGGAAGGAGGGACTGCAGCAGAAAGCATCAGAAGCGTTTCAACGGCAACAAGAATCTGCCCCCAATCTGAGGAAACTGGTTT
Source organism: Lophius piscatorius (assembly GCA_009660295.1). Classification (NCBI taxonomy): domain Eukaryota; kingdom Metazoa; phylum Chordata; class Actinopteri; order Lophiiformes; family Lophiidae; genus Lophius; species Lophius piscatorius. The sequence continues at coordinate 89,332 of VRLP01001391.1, forward strand.
ACGGTTCAGGTATCCTGAAGTTCTGCTTACATGGATATGTGATTAGTTATTATAGGACAGACAAATCAGTTCTTCATAATACTGACACACATCAAGCAGCCATAACAATATAATCGACTGTACACAATTGTTAACTTCATAATGTCTGTTTTTTACTCTAGAACCGTGAGAACCTCACAGAACCGTGAAGTTTCCAAGATAGAAATAGTGTATATACACTACTCAAAAAAATAAAGGGAACACTTAAATCACACATCCCAGATCTGGATGAATGAAATATTCCAGTTGAAAATCTTTATTGATGACATACTGTAATTTGTTGAGAACAAAATAACGTAAGAACTATCAATGGAAACCAAAATTATTTACCCCGTTGAGGACTGGGCTTGTCTCCTGGGGGATCTCCCCCCCCAGACCTGGATCAGGGTATCAGTCATCCTGGACAGTCTATGGTGCAATGTGGTGGCAGTGGATGTCATGATACATGATGTCCCAGGCGGGCTCCATTGGATTCAGGTCTGAGGAACAGGCAGGCCAATCATCAATTGCACCTAGCACAACTTTTTACACAGTGTCTCTAGACTCTCTCACGTCTTTCCCATGTGCTCAGTGGGAATCTGCTCTCATCTGTGAAGAGAACAGGGCGCCAATGGCAAATCTGCCAATTCTGTTGTTCTCTGGCAAATGTCAATCACGCTGCACGGTGCCGGGCTGTGAGCACTGGCCCTCAAGCCAACCTCAGGGAGTCTGTTTCTGACAGTTTGGGCAGAAACATGCACATGAGTGGCCTGCTGGAGGTCATTTTGTAGGGCTCTGGCAGTGCTCCTCCTGTTTCTCCTTGCACAGATGATCATATAGCGGTATTGCTGCTGGGTTGTTGCCCTCCTACGGCCCCCTCGACTGGTGTACTGGCCTATCTCATGGTATCTCCTCCACACTCTTGACACTTTGCTGGCAGATACATCAATCCTTCTGGCCACGGCGCGTATGGTTGTGCCATCCAGGAGGGGCTGCACTACCTGAGCAACGTCTGTGGGCTGCAGATACCGCCTTATGCTACCTTTAGTGGCGAGGGCACTAGGAAAATGCAAAACTAGCCAACAATCAGCCAGAAAGGATGAGGAGAGAGAAATGGTCTGTGGCCTCCACCTGCAAAACCATGCCATTATGGGGCTTGTCTCGCTATTTGCTTCTCCTTTCCACCTGTTGTCTGTCCCATTTGCATCACAGCAGGTGAATTAGATTCACAATCATTATTGCTTCCTGACTAAACAAGTTGATATCCTGGAGGTGTGATTGACTTGGAGTTACACTGTGATGATTATGTGTTCCCTTTATTTTTTGGAGTATTGTACATTACTCCATGTGTTGGCACTTTTGTCTGTCAAATGATAATATATTACCGTCATGTTATCGTCTCTTGACCGCTATCATTTTATTTTCAGTTGCAGAGGCAGATGACTTTGAGGATGAAGAGGAGGAGCTTGCGGGACTGTTTCGAGTTAGCCGCCCACAGAACAGCAAAAAGCTGCATGCAAACGCAGTAGACTGCTCTCGTTTTACCCCTGACACCTCCCATGACTGGGAGTGTGAAGAGGTACATTGGTACACAGGGATTACTTGGACAGTTGGTTCGTTTTGAGTTCTTAATGTACTGTTGAGGCACTTAATCAGAAACTACTTCCCAGACCATGCCACAATAAATACTTTTAATCAAGGGTAAAAAGAGGATTCTAAAAACATCTACAATATAAATCTAACAAAAACAAGCTTCCATGCAAAATGCAATTTATGATTTCGAAAAAAAAATATGAAATTTTTATTTTAAAAGGGTTTATGTAAATTTGGATAATTGGGTTGCTCTCATACTTTCAGCACTTGCCCAAAAGCCATACGTGTATATCCACTTATGGCTGATGGGTGTGCATGGAGTACGTAAAAAAAGATTAATATATCTTTATAACTACTGACGGGGAAACATAGAATAACATATATTATCTGGCTACCATGGCAACTTTAGGTGGTTGGGATATATTAAGCAGTAGGAGAACATATTCTCCTGAGGTTGGATGTGCTGGAAGCAGAAAAAACAGACAAACTTAGGGGTCTGAATGAAATTGACACATCCTTCATGTTGATGGTCAGACGACTGATTCAGAACATCTCCAGAACTGCAAGTCTTGTTGAGTGTTGCTGGACTGCAGTAGTTAGTATTTACCAAAGTGGTCAAACTGAACAACTGGTGATTTATTGACAAATGCACATAAATCTTTTTGATCTAACCCAAAATTAGTCTCCCTGTGCCATATCTTTTACCCCAATTCATGAACATGGATGATCATATATTTCTTCCAAGTTCCATTGATAGAGGTAAAAACAAGACGTTGAAATGAAATCGATGTTGAAATATTTACAGTTTGAAACTTTGTCTTGTTTTTCAGATGCTGAACTCCATTAGGGACTGTTTTGTAACTGGGAAGTGGGAGGAGACTCAAGATGCTGCTACTCTGCTGAAAGAGGACGGTAAGAGAAGACAAACGATCAGCTCAACCAAAAACCATGGCCGAGAGTAAAATATAACTGAACTACTCAGTTAAATACAGAAAAGGATGGGGTCCAGATGCAGCTGGTCCTTTCCTTTCTCATCTCATCTCAAAATCACAAAATTTATGCAGAAGAAAAAAGCAGAATATCATACTTTTTTTGTTATCTTGTTATGTCCAGAGGAGCTCTATGGTGACTTTGAGGATTTGGAAACAGGAGAGACTCACAGGAGAGAATCTGGTCTGCAGGATCTGGCAGAGGTATGTCCCTTTTACTTGAAATAAAAGATAAATTAAAAAAAATGTTCTTAATAGTCATAATTAACTACTTATTTGCCCTGGATAAGCAGAAGACAATGGATTTATACATTTTTATTCATTTATTTATTGCAATAAACATAATGTGTTCGGTCCCAGAACCTTAAAAGTAGCTTTGTAATCCTTCCCAGACAAATGGATCTCAAAGGCTTCCTTCATCTTTTCTTGAATTTGGTAGTTTTTTGCGTTTAGTTTCTAAGTGGGTGAATTCTCCCTTCACACAGGCCCAGATGGCATTTGATCAAAATTTCCAAAGGGTTTTAAAAAGTCTAAATTCTGATTTGGTAATAAAAAAGTCATAAAAAGTTCTTAAATTTATTTTGTTCAAACTCAGTAGAGAACCTTTTTGTTTCAATAAATAAAATTATGATTAAAAATTTGTTTTAAGTTAAATTTAGTGTGAAAATGTGACATGCTGTATCTGAGCGTTCTATCAGATATACAACAAGAATAACAACATGTTAAACAACTGTCTTACCGACTTTCTTCAATGAAACAGACCTGTTCACATGTGCCCAAATTGATTGCTCAAGTGTCCATGTTTTATCTAATTTGATGTGTTTAAAGCAAAATTTAATTTACATCTGTATACTAAATAGTTTATTAACGCTATTTAGTTCTCTCATTTGGATGGGTTTTCTTTATACCGTTTCACCAGAAGGATAGTGAATGTGATGAAGATAATGGTGATGGTGAAGCTGATGAGAGGCCAAAGTTGGATGATGACGAGGTTCACAAAAACAAGCGTATGGAGAAGAAACGCAGGTTAAAGGAGAGATTCGATGCCGAGTACGACGATGGAGATGCCACGTACTTCGATGACCTGAAGGAGGAGATGCAGAAGCAGGCTGAGGTGAAATAGCTGCCTAGAAATACATTCATATGATGAAGGTTCATCAAAGATCCTACAAAACATTTAAGAAAGGATCCATCATAAGTAAACTTGATCCTCAGTTAAACAGGGCAGAGTTCGAGGATGTGGACGATGAGACCAGAGTCCAGTACGAAGGCTTCCGACCAGGAATGTACGTCAGAGTAGAACTCTCCTCTCTACCCTGTGAGTTTGTCACCAACTTCGATCCCCACTACCCCATCATCCTCGGAGGTCTGACCTCCAGTGAGGGAAATGTGGGCTACCTGCAGGTATGTGCAAAAGTCTGTGATGTCTTATTAGTCACTGGTTGTTTATATTCTAAAGCCTCTTCAAAAAAATCTATTGGGTACAGTTAAACTAACTTAATGCAGAAAATTTAGTTTAGACTTCATTTAAACAATATTGAATGTTTATAAAGCTGTTTCAACAAGAAGTATGAAATTTGTCTAGTCAACAACAACAAAAATCATCCTCTATACTATAAGAGCTATTTATAACATGTATTACACATTCAAGATCCACCACCAAATATATGTTTATTTAAGTATCATTCGGTCCCTCCATCATCGGCTGGATCTGCATCAAATCCATATATAATAAAGCAATGAATGTTCCTGATTTTTTAACTCTTTGAGATTCATTAATTATTTTTATGCTGAAAATTTGACATTGAGGGGAACCCCCCTCACTGACTGTGTGAAAGAAAAAGAATTCCTGATACACATTTTGGATACAGATCTCCCCCAAAACCAAATGACCCCTAGGCCGAATAATCCTCTATACGAAACGTTGTTGAAACGTTTTGAGATCAGTCAGAAATGCAAAGTCAAGTTGTTTTTATTTGTAAAGCATGAAATAAAACCAAAAGAGAGGCATCACCTACATGCTGTCCTACTTAAACTTACATCTATAAATGGATCATACAGGGACATTAATTTACGATTAATTATTTGTTTACTAACCAGATAGAATTTCTGGTGCGGATTTGCAAGGTTAGCAATGATGAGTCGACCTATCACTCGCATCCCATATGCCGCAGTACTATTTCAATCATTAATCTATTACTTTAGTAGTTATATGTGTGTGTGTGTGTGTGTGTTTGTGTCTTGTCAGATGCGACTGAAGAAGCATCGTTGGCACGCCCGCATCCTAAAGACACGGGACCCCCTCATACTGTCATTAGGCTGGAGACGCTTCCAGACCATACCCCTTTACCACATCGAGGATCACAACGGACGCCACCGCCTGCTCAAATACACACCGCAGCACATGCACTGTGGAGCCACCATATGGGGTGAGATGACATTAACATAAAGATTCTGTGTTTACATAATTAAATGATATGTGCAATATTTTACTTGTGGTTGTGTTTTCTGTTTTTCTCTAAATGTTGTCAAATGCTGTTGCTAAATGTGTGAAGGTATTTTAATATGTTTTTTATTAAAGGTTGAAATGAAAATTTGGTCACATCTACTCTACTCATCTATGCCATGCTGATGGAAAGTTTTTAGTGAAATTTAAAGAAACTTTATCCCCCTTCTTCACCAAAGCTCATGGGAAGCTATGATATTTGAGATGTTGATTGTTTTTTAACAATCTAAAAAGAAACTTCAATTGACTTTCCATCAGCATGGAGGTGAACTATTAATCAGTGAAATATTCTTTATGAACTGCACCAATAAACCCTCGGGGTGTTAATATATACTGAATCTCTGATTGTCAGATTATCCTGTTAACGCCTGCCTTACATGCAGTATAGCTGGATTGTTGCTGCTTTACTACATGTACCCACCCTAAAGACATTAATTCATGTTTTATCCATCAACACCCACTGCTTTTATCCCAGCAGTATTTTTGCAATCTGTAATTATCAGCTCTGTCTGATAATAAGTAATTATTCTCTCCCCATCTATCTCCTTGAAGGCCCCATTACACCGCAGGGCACCGGCTTCCTGGCTGTGCAGTCAGTAACAGGAACCAATGTAAGTCTCTTATTCTCTTTTTTTAATATATATTTAAATAGGTATATATGTATGTGTGTATATATATATATATGTGTGTATGTGTATATATGTGTGTGTATGTGTATATATGTGTGTATATGTGTGTATGTGTATATATGTGTGTATGTGTATATATGTGTGTATATGTGTGTATGTGTATATATGTGTGTATATATATGTATGTGTATATATGTGTATATATGTATGTATGTATGTATGTATGTATATATGTATGTGTGTATGTATATGTATGTGTGTATATGTATATGTATGTATGTATATATATATATATGTATGTGTGTATGTATATATATATATATGTATATGTATGTATATGTATGTATATGTATGTATGTATGTATGTATGTGTATACATATATATATATATATATATATATATATAATTAATTGTTAAATTATTTGTAATTTAACAATTTATCTATAAACCCTCATTAAAGTCTAAAATAATGCATTATTTAGTTCATAGGTTCCTATTCTCTCTCCACAGGCTAATTTCCGTATTGCGGCCACAGGAGTCATTCTTGATCTTGATAAGACTGTGACTATAGTGAAGAAGCTCAAACTCATCGGATACCCCTACAAAATCTTTAAGAATACCAGCTTCATCAAGGTACAGAAACTGTTGTTTATCACGAACAACCAGGCACTGAAGTGGCGTCTTGTGCTATCTAGGAACTTCTATCTTTTTCATGGTTACAAGCTGAGTTTAGGCTCTTTCTAGGGGTGGTGCTTGGGTAATTTGAGTTTTGGCCACATATTTCAAAAATTTTACCCAAAGTGTAATCCTTCATACATATACCATGCCCCAGAGAAGTCCCTTTTGATATTTAGGGAAAATCAAACCTTTTTTAAACTTATTTTCAGATATACAATTGATAGAACAACTAAAATAACTTGTATCTGTCGTTCGTCAAAGCAGTGCAATTCTGACGATGGACCCTAAGAGTTTCATGCTTGTTTCTGTTTTTATCATCGCCTTGTTGCTTCATGAATGAAGTTTACTAACTTGGTGCTCCTTTAAAAAAAAAAAAAGGCAGAATGGTTTCAGTATGAGTTTTTTTCTCTGAATTCTTCCTCTCTTCCTCCCAGGGCATGTTCAACACAGTGCTAGAGGTAGCTAAATTTGAAGGGGCCTCTGTACGAACAGTGTCAGGGGTCAGAGGTCAGATCAAGAAGGCGCTATCTACACCATCGGGAGCTTACCGCGCCACGTTTGAGGACCGTCTACTTATGAGTGGTAAGTTGTTACTGTCCAACTTACATTATGTAAAGGTTATTTAATCTTCACCAACTGCCTGTATTTTGGAGTCATCATGGAAAAGGTTATAAAAACACATTAGAGCTTTTTCCACGGGGCTCCTCTGTATTAATATATTTGGCACTGTGCGCTTTGTGCAGACATTGTGTTCCTGCGCTCCTGGTATCCAGTTGCTGTTCCTCAGCTCTACAACCCGGTCACCTCTCTGCTGCTACCTGCTGGTCAGAAGGACAGCTGGGCGGGAATGAGGACACTGGGACAGCTGAAACATGACCTTGGCATCCGCAATAAACCCAATACAGACTCGCTTTACAAGGTAGAGCAGACTCAGCCTACAATTTCTTAACAAGTGATCCGAGGAAGAAAGGCAGCAATAAAAGGACAGCTCACCCAAAAATGTACATTCCTTTCTGATCTACTCAGTTTTTAGTCCACAATCAAAAACCGAACAAACGTGAGGGATCACTTAGCCCCCGCCGTGTCTCAGTGGCAGATGTAATAAGCTATGGTCAAAAACCTCTTCCCCGCTAATCCCTCTACTATTTTATTGTTTTGATATTATTCTATTGTTTTGGTACAGTTACAAGAACATGTCAACAATCAAATTAAAGTTTTTTCGGTACAGATACAGGTAAATCTCAACAATCAAATTTAATATTTGTTATGGCACTAACACCTCTTTTGGCTTCACAGTGAGTATTATTAAGTTAAGATCATTCCTCCACATCTGTTGATCCATTCTTGAGCTATCTTGCACAAAAATAAACCGATAAATGTATGATTGTGTAACCTCCAAAAACTCAGCAAAGCTCATTCCGCCTGTCTGTCTGTGACTGGTTTGTGTACAATTTTAATGGCTGGTTGAACGCACTTTTCAGTTGAAGCAGTTAAATAAAGAATGCAGTTAAAGAATTTGAACACCTGGACTTAAAATACCCACACCTCATGCTCTTCTCTTTCAGCCAGTGATCCGAGCCCAGAGGCACTTCAACCCCCTCCACATCCCAAAAGAGCTTCAGAAGGCCCTCCCCTTCAAGAGCAAACCAAAACAGCAGCAACCAAAAGGAAAGACGCCAAGAGATCTGCAGAGGCCCAGTGTGATCCGAGAGCCCCACGAGAGAAAGGTGATGAAAACCGGCTCTTAAAAGCTCATTTATGTTTAGTTAAATTAAAAAAACATATTAGGTGTAGCTGCATTAAAAAATTAACAATATTTTGAATACAGAGACCTGTACTATAAAGGGAGTTTAACCAAATCAGATTGAACTTATCTGTCCAAATTGATGTTCAATGTTGCTTTAATAGTACTGGTTAAGTTACATCTGAGACCGCAAAGTTAATCCCGGATAATAAATGTGCGAGAAAAATGGTGGCCGTGCAAGTAGACAGATCTCAATTACTCTCTTATTGCTCCTTCAGGTAGTGGCCCTGCTCCATGCTCTGAGTACAGTTCACAACCACAAGAGGAAGAAAGCCCATTCAGCTCAGCACGCCAAACACAAGGTTTTCCTGCAGCAGAAGGAGAAAGCAGAGGAGGCCAAACTCATGAGACAGAAGGAGGCACGGAAAAAACTATACCGCGTCATGGGCCAGAAGGACCAGAAGAAACAGAGGTCCAGTCTGAAAGGGGCACCCCAGGATGATTAGCTCACTGTTATCTGGACTCATTAGGCAAACCTCCTCAGACTGTGAATAAGATGATTGGTCTGCTCTCGGACAATGTTTCGTAACATTGGCAGGTAATTTTTTTTTCAAAGATGTCTGACCTTTGAAATTTTGTTTAATAAAAAAATAAATAGTAACAACAAACTGTGAACTCATCTTTGCTAGGAGCTGCTATCCTTCATATCAATCGCTTTTCCTGTTCAGGGTCGCGGGGGGTTGGAGTAGGGCAAGAGGCGGGGTACACCCAGGACGAGTCACCGTTCATCATAGGGCGGACACATAGAGAGAAACAGCCACTCATACCCCAACACGGGCAATTTAGTGTCACCAATTCACCTATAGGAATAGGAGGTAGCCGGAGTTCCGGAGATAACCCAGACAGACACAGGGAGAACAAGCAAATTCCACACAGAAAGGCCTTCAGCGGTGGATTAGTACCCAGTACCTTCTTGCTGTGAGGTAGCAGCACTAACCACTGCCCCACTGTGCCACCCTTAGTTGCAAACAATGTTTTATAAATTTCTCTTGAACTGTCTTATTAAATACGACATTCAGACTTCTAACCCCGCCATGGCAGTCCTTTTTATAGCTTTTCTTATAAGGACATTTAAATGAATTCCTAAAGTAGCAGGAAGCCAGTGTAGAGCAGCTTAACCTGTGCTTTCTACTTGGATGATAATGCTTGAGGTTATTCTATCTGTTTGTTTCCACTGAGTAAGACTATTTTAAATGACGAGTATCTGTTCTTTATCACTTGAATTCTTTGTGTCAATTACGCATTAACTACAAAACAAGTTCCCTGAAACTTGGTGGAGTGCTACAGCAATTCTTTTTGCCTATTCCAGATGAAAATTTATAATTTTTTTGTAACTTTTTGTGATTATTTCCCTAACATTGCAAAAACTACTGAACTGAAATTCAGGAAAGGAAAGCCAAGTAGGATTGTCTGACCTTGGTGGTGGCGTACACCTTTTATATTTGTATTCTAACTTAAATTTTTGATATTCCAAAATATGATTGTCTGGATATTACTGTATGATAGATAGTCTGTCTATAATATTGAGTAAAATGGGTACCTCTTGGCAGTTTGTTTGGAGTAATTAGGTTAAGCCATCAATGAAGTAAATTGGTTGAAATCGTGTGGACAATATTACACCAGCCAATCAGAAGACGGAAGAGGCGGGTCCCTAAGTTTATTTTGCAATGTTGCATTCAGTAGAGGCCCAACCCAGCACCGGGGAGGTAAAAAAAAAATAGCGGGAGTAGTGCCCGTTGATGCAAGAGTTTGAGTGATAGGATTAGACCCTTCATTCGGGAAGCACAGCTGTTTTACCGGCTTTCTCTTTTAAGATGTCTCCAACTAACATCATTCATCCGGACTCCGAGGGAGCGGGTAAATATAATGGCTATTTCTTCAGCACTGACGGTTAGCGTTTAGCATGCAGTACATACTCTGTCCCTATGGACCCTCTGCTGGGCAAGTGTGTACTTATTCAGCCACGTTTTTGATTGTGAGACGGGCTAACTGTTGCGTATGCACATAATATGGCAGGTCAGTTAAACTTGAAAAGAGATGCTTATGATGTCATGAATTGCTATCATGGCTGAGTGAGTCACTGACAAGTCGTTGCTTATCTCAGGTGGAAAACACCAGTACGATATTATCACTATACTATTACAACTGTTACAATACAGTATCACGATAATTATGTCTCTATGCAATGTTATTACAATATTAAAGTATACACTGGTCTCAATACTGAAGTATTGAAATTTCATAATATGTAGGTCATGAGCCGAAATGATCACAATATGTTATCAAAATGACAATGTCATGAAATAATATTATAACGACACATAAGTTAAGATAATGTTATATCAATACAGAAGTCATGATATATTGTCACCACACTTAAGTCATGATACGATAAATATACCTAGAGATAAACCAGTTGCAATTTTCTTGGCCATCACCAATTTTAATTAAGTCTGACTGGCCGATACCGATTTTGTCCATTCCGATTTTTCTTTAAATTTTAAAAATCATAATCAGTCATTTATTTTAAGTGCTTTTATTTCCAAGGACTGCAGCCAAAGTAACAAGTCTGGTCGGAATTGTATTTTTTCTATGTATTCTGACCTATTGAAATGAATATACCCTAAGGCCTTTCTCCGCCGTGCGTTTTTTAAAACAAACTGTATGACATTTGAAGTTAAAACAAAACTTTGGAAGTTTCGTTCAGTCCATTACAAGTTATATGTGGGATTTGTTCAGGGCTTGTGGCTGGCTCTGTGCTCCCATTAGCATTAGCCGCTCTCCAAACTTTAGCTTTTAATTTGCTACGTTCCTCAGGCGATTACATTTGTGTGTGATTATGTTTATTGTGCCGAACGTTTTCGGGGTTATTTCACGGGAGCTTCTTTTGTCCTTTAGTTTTAAAATCATAAATTACCGTATTGTTACATACATTGAGTGGGCTTGTGGGTGGCTCTGAGCTCCCGCTAGTGTTAGCCGCCCTGCTAACGCGAGCTTCATAACTTACTATGCTCTTCAGGGTATGAAATATGTGATTAATGGTTTTGGCCTTCTGTTCTGCTGACCATCTGAGGGCTCCACAGACGACTGAGGACTTAAAACTTTCCTTTTCATTGATGCTTTTTGCTCATATTTTTATATTATTATTATTATTATTATATTTTTATTGATGCTTTTATATGCTTTTACCTTTTAGCACTTTGAGATTTGATCCAAATGTAAAGGGCGTCATAAATAAAACGTATTTCGTCATTATTATTGTTATTTATAATCTGGTTTACTTGTCAGAGGTTTGGAGCCGTGGAAGCTCATGCTTGATGTGTTTGTAAGGCACATGCATGTAACCGGGCTTCAGTGTCTCTGCTAGGCCAATTGCGGATTTCATCAAACTTGGCCACCGATCAGTGCACGTCACATTTTATAACAATACTTAAGTCATGATATGCTGTTATCATGTTTACCTCACAACACAACGCTATTACGATAAAATGTTACTACAATATGATGTTATCACTGTACCATATTGTCAAGAAACATCAGCTATGATTAGAAGTTATTATATGTTAAACGAAACATTATCATCATAAAACTTAAATGATGATATGCTATTATCATAATACTTAAGTCACGACATGATGATATCACAATATGATATGATGTTATTATAATATCTCTGTCGCATTACGATCAACGCTTTCACGTTGAGTAGAACTCTCAGCTGAATGTAAACGTGTGGATTACTGGGCTATTTGAGCTTTGTAGAACAGATATAGTTTTGAGAACATTGGACAGCGGTCCCCTGAAATCTGTGGGCTTGGACACAAATCTTCTAGTTTAATTTAGAAAATGGAACTTTACCCCTAATATGGAAAAAACAGGAATTGCAACTTTGGTAATTTCTTTCAGTCTTTGTCGTTCTGTTTTTTGTGAAATGAAATGCACCTTTTGCGAGGTATCATGAGTATTTCATGCTCGTTTTCACATACATATGCATGTTGTTCTTTGTAAACTTTGGCAAATTACCAATGCTGGATGATTATCAACTCCTGGTTATTTTTCCCAGGATGCAGTCCATTAGAGTCTGAGCTGCAAGCAGTCCTGCAGAAAAGAATTATGGTCCTGGATGGTGGTATGGGAACCATGATCCAACAACATAAGCTTGAGGAAGAAGATTTCAGGGGGATCGAGTTTAAGGACCATCCTCTTCCTCTGCAGGGCAACAATGACCTCCTCAGTATAACACAGCCAGATGTTATATATAAAATACACAAGGTACTTCATCCAGGGATTTGTATTCCTCATACAATAGAACCACAGATATCAGGATACACTTAAGTGATACAATAGTTTATATGAAAACTGCAACTGTGTCTAAACTCTGCTCTCTGCTGTGTTAAAAGGACTACCTCCTGGCTGGTGCAGACATCATAGAGACAAACACATTCAGCAGCACTTCCATTGCACAGGCAGACTATGGACTGGAGCACATGGTATGATGTCTGACAACTGTGGACTACTCATGACATCTATGGTTGTACGAACAAAGGTCAATAATAACTGTCAAGAGCTATAAAAACAAATGAGATAACTTGTTGGATTTATCCTTAGAATCTGCAATGTTTTTTCCAGCGCTTTTTAATTTGTCCACTACATCAATCTATCACGGCACTTGGTGTTTTTTTTCAGATGTGTTTCTAGAGTTCATTATTTCTTACTTTCCCATTTATTTTTAAATTCATTATTTAAAAAAAAAAAAACCCCTCTGCTGTGGTCTAGATCTCAATTGGAAAGGGCCTTCTCATTCAGAAAGGGGCTGTTAATGTGGAGCATTTCTTCTGCTTTTATCCGGAATAAGGGGGCATTGTAAACCCATCTAATGTCTCAGTTTATGGCAGTGAAGAATCCAAGGAATCACAGTTAAAACACCCATTCACCGACCCCATGAGTCACTATCTCAGTCTGTCAGTCTTTGTTTGTCTTTTTATCCCCCCCAAGTTTGAGGCAGAGTGAGCATCTGTTAGCACTCAAAGATAGAGTATCCCCTTTGGTAACCTGTGTTCACTAGTATAGGAGCGTCTCCTGGTAGACACAGTTCCGACGGGGACAACCGAGAGGAGATGAGGTGACCTGTAATAATTACAATAATAACTTAAATTTATAAAACGCCATGTAGAGAGTTGATCCAGAAATTGTAACTGTAAAATAGTTGCAATTGTAATGTAACGAGTAGCTAGCAAAACACGGACTACACACGATGCCCGGGATTAGCAGGCTACTGGCGGATGATCTAGGCCACTTCCCCGTTGGGTGTCGCACCACTGTATCCGTTTCTGTATTTATCAGACACCCATTCATGTTTTGAGGTGCTTGGGAGCGTGTACCTGACGCAACGCTTAAGTGCAGGGACAGCACGCCACAGCACGGTGCGCTGAATAGTAGTCCAGATTTAAGCGAGGATTTTTAAAATCGAGTTACTCGAATTATTCGAGGAATCATTTCAGCCCTAATTATTATTAATAGACAGCAGTAGAGATTGAGACACTCTTAAATGTGCTGTGTCTAATAACTAGGGGCATATCTTTGATTAAGTAGAATATATTATTCATAAAAATGTTATTGTGTTATTGTGATTAATCAGCTCCAAATAAGAATCACCTTTCTGATGTTAGCTTAAAAAAGCCCTTTATGACCATGTGGGATTTGGTCATCTTCAAAAGATGCCATGTTGCTCCTTCATTTTTGTGCAACTGACTGCAGAGAGGGCATTTTTACTTTGAAGTGTCAGAAAGACATTGGAGAAATGATTTTTCTCAAAAAACAATCAAGGACAATAATGAATACGTTTTTTGCTGGCTAACAATATGGAAAGGAGTGGAGGGACAGGTCCCCTGGTTCTGTCAACTAATATTTTGACACACGTAGCATATTATAAAGAAAAGCGAGGGAATCTTGAAACCTCGGCCGGCAATGGTTGGCCGGTGCAGGAGGATCCCCTCCCGTTACCCTTTACAGGTACTGACTGACGCTTGCCAGGCACATTTCCACCATGTCAGTGAGCAGCCAATGGCTGTGGATCGGCTTGGAAAGATTGGGATTCACAGCACCAAATGACTGGACCTAGCCGCTTCCTGGTGTTGATGTCAGAGTGCTCGCCACGCCCTCTCTCTTCCTTTCCCTTGAATAGCAGAACAGACTTCTGACACAAATTTCTACCATACCATAGTGTTTCACTTTATGAACCTGCACAGTGTCATATTGCCATCTGAATGGAGGGATCTATTTGCCATCACAGCCATATGCACTAACGTTAAGTCCTGCAGTATTAAAACTGCATCAAAACCATGCTATTTTATGCATTTCACATTTTAAAAGGTTCGGAAAATGATATATCAAGTATTGTGTGAAGAAAAAGTAAATGTGATTTTAAAGTTATAGCCCTGTCACATTAATCATAAACGTATAGTTATGTAGTTTTTCAGAAGCTCATTTGTCTTCATTAAAATGTGTTTGTTTTGCTGGTGTTTGCAGGCTTATCGTCTGAACAAGGCATCTGCAGAGCTGGCCAGAAAGGCAGTTGATGATATCACCAAACAAACTGGTATGGCTTAATTTCTAAAATTAAAGCAGCATATCCTGTTCGCTATCATCAGATTCTCTTATGTGTGTAACACTAAATGAAATCTTTGTGTATTCTCAGGTTTTAAACGCTATGTGGCCGGGGCATTGGGGCCTACCAATAAAACTCTGTCTGTATCCCCGTCTGTAGAGAGACCTGACTTCAGGAACATCAGTAAGATTACTCAATTTTTCTAAATTGTGCTTTTTGGGTCATAATTTAACAAAGCGATTAAATAATCCAGGGGTTATCAGGTCATTTTACAATTTGTTCGTCCCCATTCTCTTGTATTTCCTAGCTTCATGTGTTACTGGAACATTTTAATGTATTTTGTTATCGAATTTAGTACGATTAATCAACCGGCCCTATCATGAGAAGCCAGAAAGCTAAAATCAAGCCTCCCAGGTAAAAACACAGGAGTCGTGGCTTCTTATAACTCCGAGGCCCCTTCTTCAGGTCAACTTATATCTTACTTTTCTTTCTACCACTTTATTTCTCTATTGGTTCACCACGCTTACTTATTGTTTCTCGTAACCATATAGAGGAGGTAAGTGCTAAAGTGTTCACACCCGACCGAAGCCGACTGGGTCCAGTAGAAATCCGACAGGCTAGGTCGGGTTTGGACATAAAAAACAGAAGGCCCATATGGCTCTGTCCGGGCTCAATCCCCGGTCTCTGGGGCTCTGGGCCAGGTTTAGTAGGTAATTATGTTGGGTGCAAATTGAGCTCCATTACGTCAGTGATAATTTGGGTTTGGTCATGGCAGCCAATCTAACATGATGTTTTCAAGCTTGTTAGTGAAAACACAGTGTAACAATATATAAAAAAATTGGTAAATGTTGTAAGTGGTGAGATCACGGCAGGCATCGTGGTCTCAGTTCTAAGAAAAATAATTGTGGAGTCTCATTTTAGTCAGAATTCCCCAGCCTTAAGTCAAGTGGTGTTATTCTGTCATATTGACTTTGAAAAGTTACACCCGCTACTACTACTGGCCTGGCATGCGAGCTACAAGGGTTTCGATTGTTTTTGTCGAATGAATGTGGGCATTCTCAAAAAACCCAAAGGAAAAACTTTTCTCAAAATATTTTGTTATAGAAATGGTATCTCAGCATCCCGAGTTCTAAGACTCATGACTTACTGCAACACTTTAATATAGGCTTGATTAAAGCTTACTGTGCTTTTTCTATGACAAATCAAAATATCTGTTCCTACAGGGCCTTCATATGATGGTATCGTATTATAGAAATATATACAATAGTAATAATACTGTAATATGATATTCATTGAAATTTGTGTGTGTGTGTGTGTGTGTGTGTTTCCCAGCATTTGATGCACTTGTAGAAGCCTACTCAGAGCAGGTCAGAGGTTTATTAGATGGAGGTGCGGACATCCTGCTGGTTGAAACGATCTTTGACACTGCCAACGCAAAGGTAGATTTCACCTGATTGAGTTTAACATGTTGACTAATGGGGACTAAATTGTGTTTGGTTTTATACTATTATCGTCATTACTTGTTAATATACTATATATATATATATATATATATATTGTTTTAAACATATTTAATAAATATATATTACATGTTATAAATCAAACCTAAAGATTCTGTTTAAAGGTAATATAACCTTATTGTTTATAGAGGGATTGATGAGTCTACCTGTGTGTTTTTCCCTCCACAGGCTGCCTTATTTGCAATTGACCTGCTGTTTGAGAAAAGCTACGAAAAAAGACCTATCTTTGTAAGTATATATATATATCGTTTTTTCATTATCTCTTTGATAACTTTCTGTTTGATTAAAGGGCTGAGTGGTTGAAGCTTTGGTTAATTGTTTATTACTCAAATAAATAGGGAAATATCTAGGTGGATGGATTTTACCGTCCATCTCTGTCCACTTTGCTTTCTAGATTTTGGATGAGAGAAATCTAAATTCCCTTTTGCCACCCTTTCTCATTCATTTAGATCTCGGGGACCATTGTTGACCGCAGTGGACGAACTCTGTCCGGTCAGACAGGCGAGGCCTTTGTAGTGAGTTTGTCCCATGCAAAGCCTCTGTGGTGAGTTATTTGACCTCACTATGACAAAATTGTCAGGTAATTCTAGATTTCTGACGATCGCTTTGCTGCATGTTGTTACATCTGCTTCTCCCCTTGTGTTGCAGTATTGGTCTGAACTGTGCCCTGGGAGCCACAGAGATGAGGCCTTTCATTGAGGCCATAGGAAAATGCACCAAAGCTTTCATTATCTGTTATCCAAATGCAGGTAACCGTCATTGCTACTACACTCCAACAGGGTCTCAACATTGTTCATTATTGCTAGCCTTATCATGCAAGCAAGTCAGAAATCCACTTGGCCTAAATCTATATATTTTTTCTGCTATGCAAATTGTTTTGCTTATTTGCGACCATCAGAGGTGGCATTCAGTTGAGCCTTCGGGCCTGAAATTGTGATTTAAAATTTGATTTCTTTGAGCCTTAAGTCCAAATGAAATCAAATATATATTTTTTTAAGGATCCAACATCTTCAGTTCAGTTTGTTAATTCAGTAATTATACAAACATACATAACAGAAAAACTGTAAACAATATTTACAAAGTAACACAGAAAAGACAAAAGTATTTATAGATATGTGACTGAAGAGGCTAAGGCAGAAGCAAAGTGCTGGTACAAGCACAGCCTGTTAGTGTGTTACTGTAAGCTATAAATAAAAATAATTTGTGTATCAGCAAATTCTACTTTTTGAATATAAGTTTCACACCAACAACAGAAATGCATCTCGTCTTTATCCCTTGTTTGGGTTTTTGTACCGAAAATGTATTAATATCTCTCAAGTCATATTTGCTGTCTTGGATTGAGAAATACATGCGTATGGAGTCTGGGAGTGATATTGATTTTGTTCTGAATATTATTTGCTTTAATTTATTGTAAACCAAATCATTCAATTTCATAACATTAGACTTGAGACACAGTGGGTTAGTGTGATCATACTGTAAAACCAGCTTAGTTTATAATTCGTATGGCTCGTTTTTCAAGTAGAATTATTGGATTTTGTGCTGTTTTATGGGTTGATCCCCACAACTCCAAACAATAAGATATGTAATGGTTGTATGCGTGAGCAATAAATTATATACTTAATTACATAAAACATTATATACAAGGCCTTGTCCTTTTCTTGTCTTCTCCTTGAATTCTATATTACAATTACTAATAGATCATTGGAGAGTAATAAAAAAAATTGGAGAGCTATACAATTAATTTGTTGGATCATACATTTGCCATTGAAATTTAATTAATTGAAACGAGTTGTTAGACATGCTGAAGCTCAATAGCTGAACAAACAAAATCGCTTTTTTTCCCCAAAGACATTTCTAGTTCAACAGGAATTGGAATATGTAACAACAATTATAATTGTAGAAAAAAAAGTTTTTGTTACAGAAGTCTATAATGATAACAATGCAACATTTTCTCCATACAAATCATTAAATTAAAAAGAATAAGGTAAATGTAGCCTTTGGATGTTTAACATAGCATTTTATTATAATTCGATCAAATAGCCGCCCGACTTCAACACAAGCATACAGATGTTAGATCGCGAGAAAGGATTAGAACAGATAGGATTTATTGTAAGCATGTTTCATTTTGCACCAGAATATGATATCACACTGTCTAAAGCTTACAATGTCTAACAATTTACCAATTATTCTTTTGCTGTTTCTGAGGTGAAGCACACACTGATTTTGGCCTAATTTATGTTTCATCATAGTGGTGAGGTAATGCCATCATGATCTTTGTGTCTGAACCTTTCCTTTTTTTCTCTGTTAGGTCTTCCCAACACATTTGGAGGCTACGATGAAACTCCAAAAGTGACAGCCTCCCATTTAAAGGTTCTGTTGCATTTTAGTATTTCTTGTTTTTAAGAAAAATATTTAATTAAGATATAGATCCTGATGTCCTATACGGCAGTCTTAGCAGCAAGGATGGTGTCAGAGCACTGGTATTGTAAACCAGAAATGAGGAATTCCAATCCCACTTGGGCCACCGCACTGGAGGTACACAATCCATTGTAGTCATGGTGCCAGTCCTGAGTCTCGGTAAATGGGCAGTGTTGCTTCAGGAAGGGCATCAGACATAAAGCCTGCAGAATGCACTCTGCTTTGTTAACACTTAATCAGGTGAAATGATCCAATGGTGTGATGATTCCACCACTATGGTGTGTTCTTTGCATACTACAGAACACACTATCCGAGGAGCAGAAGATTTGGTGGACAAATGTCTTCTGCTTGAAAATAACGAGCATTATTAGAAAAATGTTTTTGTCTCGTCTTTGTTGAAGAAAATATAGTCAATGATGAGGATATTTCTTAATTTTTTTAGTGAATGAAATGACTTAACAAGTGTAAATTTACACTTGTTAAGTACAGATCTGGAGTCAGAACGTGGCTGGATCTAGTCTAAGAGTTAGACTATGTCATCTTTTCTTTTCACAACACTGTAAATTTGTTCAGCCTGGACACAAACAGAAATGCATTACTTCTAGTATGTGGTTTAAGCCTGGGATTTCTTAACATAAAAATGATCCAGAGAAACTCCCCATAACTGTATCCTGACTAGGGCTCTTGATCCTTGTCATCTCATCTCATTATCAAAATGAAAACTAATATGAATATCTGCCAAAATGTTAAAATCTTTTTTACTTTGTATGACTAGAAACAGAGTCATGAGCATTAGTGTGTCACTTTGTCAACACCATTTTCTGCTAGATCATACATTAAATCAAGGTTAAATAAGGTTCTCTTCAAAAATGGAAGAACATAAAACTGTTTGCTAATGAAATCATTCTGGCTGCTTCTTTGCCACAACTGAGTTTTCATTGAAACTTTTCTCTGCAGGAGTTTGCTTTGGATGGACTAGTGAATATTGTGGGAGGCTGTTGTGGGACCACTCCAGAACATATCCGGTCACTGTTCTACTTTTGATCACAAAATGTTTGTCTTAAACCAATTAACTGAAATTTAAAACTTAAATCTATTGAGTTTAATTTTTGTCTTTCCTCTTTTCCTCTTCATTCAGAGCCATGTGTGAAACTGTTAAAAGCTGCCAGCCCAGAGTTCCCCCTGCTGATATTTATCAAGACTACATGCTGCTGGCAGGTATTGAAACCATTGAGGGGGGAAAATATATAGAAAATATAAAAAAATATGTAAAAAGTGATTCTCATTTTATTAATCTTAACTATAGAAATAACCGGGTCCTTATTTGAATCACAACTAATATTATTTACTTTATTTTCTTGGTTTCTGTCACGATTCTTTCGTAAATAGGATACTTATTCTGCTATGGCTGAGCAATGTCAGTGTGGTCCCGTCCATGTCTGTAACAGACATGTGATGGTTCACATCACATGTCTGTTACATGCATGTGATGGTTCACATCACATGTCTGTTACATGCATGTGATGGTTCACATCACATGCATGTACAACTAGCATAAGCTTCAATGGAGACAGACATATCATCGCCGGAGTAGAATTTTTTTTCCCCTGAATGAGCAAATGAGAGCTCCCAATTTGTAATACATGTAAGGCGGAGTCCAGAGGAATCCAGAGGAACATAGGGCCCAGCTTGTTTCATAAAGATATTGGATAGAGTGGCCAAAGCTACTGAGAGCAGAGAGCCAAATACAAGCTTGCTGCTATCAGACACAAGCACAGAGAAGACCAAAGCAACAACTAGAAAAAGCTGTGACTGTTTTCAGCAGTCAAGGGTACAGGGTTATGACCCTGCATTGAGTCCAATGCAGGTGATATTTCAAAGACATCTCATTACCGGAATTCTTTATTTTCATGTCTAGCTGCACACTCAGCCCCTCCAAACAAATTTCAAGTCAGCCGTCAGTTTTACTTAACTGACCTTTGGACAACTATCCGATAAAATACTCCATTTTATTTTAGTTCTTATTTGCTACATAATTTTCATCTGTAGGTTATTTGTGCAAGAGCTCTTTATTTTGACTCTAGATTTCTTCTTTTAAATATAATGAACAAACACTTAATATTTAAAAAGAAAAAATCTGAATCACCCAAAATTGCCATTAGCTGGTCAGACTTGATTAAAGTGATTAATAGGAGTCCGCAAAGAACCTTATTAATTAACATTAACACTCTTTCACTACCCGTGACCACAGGTTAGGATTTGAACCTAGATATACTACTAAATCCAGACTTTTGCCCTCTTTCTCTCAGCTCTAAAAAAAACTATTGCGTTAGACACAATGTGAGCAGACAGACAATGGCAGGTAACATTATTCATAATGTTATATACTGGAACACTATTCCTGTAACTGACATTTGCAGGGCATGTCCTTATCAATTGCATATCACAGACAATTTTCCTTGCAGTTTTTGCAAAGCGCTGCAAGTAAGGCAGAGAACAATCACACCATTACAATATCCATGCTCACTATCTCCCTCCTGCAACTGATCTTACCCAAACCCACTGCCACAATAACATGACAGTAAATCTATTAATGTGAGTAAGGGACAGAAAGTTGATTAAAAGACAATTAGATTCTGGTTTTTATTATGCACTTTGAACATCAGTCACGAAATACAAGCCCTCCCTGTGAGTTTCTCCCGTGATCTAATGTCCCTGGTGCTTTACCTGACATTCTTAAAGGTGTTTTACCCAGCAGAGCTCCTAATCAAGCACTGAGTGCTATGAGTTACAAGTTTCTGAGGAATGAGGTTCAGGTAACCAACCACTCTATAAAACCTTTTTCAACCAAATGGCACAATGTACTCAAACCCGGAGTCCAAGCCACTAACCATGTTGAATTACCCCTTTAAAACAGTAAAGTCACATATGTGGATCACATTTATACACCATTAGCAAGAAACCACACACACTTTTGGGAATGTCCAGGTAACAGTGGCATAGATGTCACCTACAGAAATGCCTCTCAACAGTGCCTATGAAATGGACAAACTAGACCTTGCAGTCTAGGAGCTGCAACCCCCACTTCAATGCCAAATCTATAGTCTCTATTGAACAGATGCTGGGGACTCTGAGTCTTCCCTCCAAGAAGGAGTCAAAGATGCAATGAGCTGAGTTACTTTTCTCAAAAGAAAAAATAAAATCTCCCCTCAACAGGCTCATAAAATGCAAGCAGCTTCAGAATGAGGCATCTATTAAGATTTTCTAATCTGAGTCACTGAAGCAGTGTTAGTGTGTAACATCTTGTTTCCCAAGTCATGGGAAGACTGCATACAGGCTGTATGCATTCAATTTTCTTCATTGTGACAAGCAATTTTTTTTGAGAGAACCTTTAGTCAGTATACGAGTATACAAGTATAAGGTTTGGAAAGATGAACTCTCCTAGGAAACATGTCATGCTAAGACGGGCCAGAACAGTGGAACGAAAAAATAGGTCTAGAATCACTGTATACCTCAAGTAATTGTATATTTATCATCATACAAAAACTTTGCAATTTGTATAGTCTTAATGATTTCACTCTTGTTGTCTTATTTTTTAAAATATCTTTCTTATTTTTGATGAAGAACTTTGTCTTCTGACTCATTGTAAAGCACTGAGTAACTGCTAATAAATGTTTACTTACTTATTTACTTCAATCAAAGACCTGGCCCGTTCAGCCCGAGTCAGAAATTCGTAATGAAGGTGAATAATCTGTACATGTACTGCCAGTTTAAACCTAATGACCTTGTCCATGGCTTGCTGCCTATGGCCCAACTTTCTTAGAACATTTTGCACGCATGGATTTCTGAATACATTTGTTTTTTATTAGCAAAAAACTAAGAAAAAAAATCCTCTTTAGCTGACATAATCCTGACATTTTTGTATTTTTCAGGGCACACATACAACATGTTTCAAATATTCATCCACACATGAGGGAAATCCCTGTTTTAGTTCCTCAATATAAGATGCTAATGTAATAAATTGATTTTTCATTTCCAGGTCTAGAGCCGTTCAGGATTGGTCCGTACACCAACTTTGTTAACATCGGTGAACGCTGCAATGTGGCTGGGTCACGCAGGTTTGCAAAGCTGATCATGGCAGGAAACTATGAGGTGAGCGAGTTTTTAAGGAAAACTATCCTTATTTTCACAATCATTGTCACTTTTCATTGACTGATATTGCAGTCTATTCCTGAGCATTGGTAAGATTAAAGGTGGCATACACTTATCTCTCATCATTTAGGAGGCTCTGAGCATTGCTAAGGCCCAGGTAGAAATGGGTGCCCAGGTCCTGGATATAAACATGGATGAAGGGATGCTGGATGGCCCAACAGCCATGGCCCGATTCTGTAACCTTGTTGGTTCTGAGCCAGACATCGCACGGGTAAGACATTTAAAGGCAAACATTATTGGTTTATGAATATACACTCATTCAGAATTCGATTTTCAAAAAAAGTTGGGACAGAATGTGTTTACCCTTGTTTGACATCACCTTTTATTTTCAACAACACTAATTTTGCACTAGGTCTTGTTGACAGCAATCTTCTTCAGCTGTGCTCTTATATTTTAAAAAAACTACCATAATTTGGCATACATATCCTTTAATAACTAAACCATGAGTGAATTTGCTCTGTAAATAAAAACCTGGTTTTGAGCCCCGCCCCAGGTTCCTCTGTGCATCGACTCCTCCAACTTCTCTGTGATTGAGGCGGGGTTGAAGTGCTGTCAGGGGAAGTGTATCGTCAACAGCATCAGTTTGAAGGAAGGAGAGGAGGAGTTCCTGCTCAGAGCTGCCACTGTCAAGCGTTATGGTGCTTCTGTGGTGGTTATGGCCTTTGATGAGACGGGTCAGGTGAGGAGACGCACGCTTACAAACACTGGATCAGAAATATTGACCCGTTAAAATTCATATTCTTCTATACTTTATGTATTCTATATTTGATTAATGTAGAATACATAGTCAAATCATGACTCAGTCGAAATGAAATTTGTTCCTAATTAGTTGGAGACTGAAAGAGGATTTTTTGCCTTTCTTTGTCATTTCATCTTTTGTTTTTCAACCGTTGTAATATATGCCATATTTGACCAGATATTGTCAGCCTCCTAAGAATGTAGTCTCATCTTATACGAGTCAACTTGACGTCATGGACACACCATTGCCTAACTT
This sequence comes from Lophius piscatorius, assembly GCA_009660295.1. Lineage (NCBI taxonomy): Eukaryota > Metazoa > Chordata > Actinopteri > Lophiiformes > Lophiidae > Lophius > Lophius piscatorius. The sequence goes on from VRLP01001391.1 coordinate 113,301, forward strand.
GCACGGACTTACACACATTCTCACTTAATGTCAAACCTGCTGTCCTTAAGGCCACGGATATAGAGCGTAAGGTAGAGATCTGCACCCGTGCCTACAATCTGCTGGTGACCAAAGTGGGATTTGACCCCAACGATATCATCTTTGACCCCAACATCCTCACCATCGGTACAGGCATGGAGGAACACAATGACTATGCCATCAACTTCATGAGGGCTACCAAACTGGTCAAGGTAATAACACATTTTAGTCTCAGGAGAAATGATCAGAGTATCTTCATACAAAATGATGAATTACCAATAATAGCCTCTTAACAAATTACTTAAATAAATGGGGATTGACTTTCACTGCTAATTGTTCAGTATTTAAGGTCAAATATATTCAAAACATGAAAAAATCTTATATCTCTAAGCATGTTACTGCCTGACAGGGTTCTTCAGGATATTATTAGTATTTCAAATATATTCCTCTCTGTATTTGATTTTCTCTTTCAGAATCAATTTTCTATGGTACTCCTTTGACTCCAACTATCATGAGTGAGCTCACAGGGAACTATGTTAAGAAGCTCATAATTACGGAGCAAAAAAAAAACATTCTTATAAAAAATTTTCCCTTTTGACATATTTTCAAATAAAATTGTAATTATTATTTTAGAGGTCATTTAACATTTGCTCTTCTTCCTGGCTTGGGATTTCCTTTCCAAATTAAAATTCAACATTTTTGGGTTCTGAGAGCAGCTTCTCTCAGTTTGGACCACAATATTCAACAAGAATACTTTAAAACTGGTTGGAGCTGTGTCATAAATGGTGTGTTTGTATTTGTGTGTGGGTGTAGGACACTCTACCCGGAGCGAGGGTGAGTGGAGGTCTGTCGAACCTGTCCTTCTCCTTCAGAGGCATGGAGGCAATCAGAGAGGCTATGCATGGAGCATTTCTCTACCATGCTATCAAGGTAAAATCTGACACACCATCTGTGCTCAACAGACCTCACTGTTTCACATTGTTCAATGAAAGAAAAATGTTTGCATGTAAATAATCAGGATGTGTTTTGAATACCACAAATAAATCTAAGCAGCAGAGTTCTCTAATCTGTGCCTATCAAACTTGCCTGGCTACCTAAAACTATTAGCATCAAAAGTTTTATGAACTTATTTAGCCCCACAAATCAGCAGCCCACTGGCCCAACTGGAAAAACAGATAACTTTATGGTCCTATATAATACATATATCACTCAGCAATTTACTACCAACAACTATCAGGTGTATTTGTATGAGTTTGGTGACTATAACCAATATTTCCATCGTATGCTGATCTTTTTTTTTAGATGAAAAGAGCTTTAACATCATTAAATTACAGCAACACTATGCAAAATAATTTATGAATTTGCTCATGAAACGCTTTGAGGTGATACACATAGAGGAAACCATAGAGGTTATTTCACATTTATGGTTAAGCGGTTATTTATTTATTTTTACTTTTTGGTAACAGTGGTTTTATGTGATGAGGGAAAAGGATTCACAGGAATGTTGACATACCTGTATAACAACAATGATCTGGCCTTGGTCAACATTTCTAGCTATTGCACCAGAAATGGTGCTCAGGATTTGAGCAGTTAATTTGATATGTTTGTCACATAAAGGCCCAAAAATACCCTGGTATATGTGTTAAATCACAACATTTCTGATTGCTTCCATTATTAAAATGTGGATGCCTAATGCATTCACACTTATATAACATTTTCATTCACCTTTTTTATTTCAATTCTTTACTATTCAGAACCTTCCAAATTCTTCAACTCATTGATACTTTCTCATTCTTCCTTTTTCATGAAAATTTCAATAGGCTCTTAAACACCAATCATTCACGCCCACGGTTTCTTCAGAAATTGCATTCTCTTCTCTAGATTTTTGTATTTCATCATTTTCATTTTGTTTCCTTAAGCAATTTTAAGCATTTTTTAAAAGTTTGTTTCATACCTTTTCAGCATTTTAATCCGTTTCTATCAGTAATTCTTAACATTTCAGCATTTTTAAGCAGTTTCTTGTATCATTTCCAGCAAACCTTCAGTTTCAACAGCAGAACCTCTGACTCCCCCCTCTTCTTCTGCATGTACTAGTTTTTCTACTGCTTCCAATGCTTTAAGCATGCAGGCTCCATACTGCATTTCCGAATGTAAATGCAATTTTGTAGTTAACGTTTACTGCCATGCTTTCTTCATCCAACACTCCCTCTGTCCTGTCTAAGGATGGTATGGATATGGGCATCGTGAATGCTGGGAGCCTGCCAGTCTATGATGACATAGATAAACAGCTGCTTTTATTATGTGAAAACCTCATCTGGAACAATGACCCTGAGGCTACTGAGAAACTTCTTGCCTATGCACAGGTATAAACACACAAACACATACTCACAAACTCAAGTGCACTTACTCTGGTTTTGTTAACACGTTACTAAATATGATCTCAGACCCATGCGAAAGGAGGGAAGAAGGTTGTTCAGACAGATGAGTGGAGATTAGGAAGTGTGGAGGAGAGGTTGGAGTACGGTCTCATTAAGGTAAGATACCTGATTATTAGGTTTGAAGCTCGACAAGTTTTCAGTGTAATTTCTATTGAACCTTTTTTCATCTGTAACGCTCCATCGTTTGATCTTTACAGGGAATCGACAAGTATGTGGTGGGGGATGTGGAAGAGTGTCGGGCTCAGGTTGACCGCTACACTCGCCCCCTTCATATAATTGAGGGCCCCCTGATGAACGGCATGAAGGTGGTGGGAGATCTGTTCGGAGCTGGGAAGATGTTCCTGCCACAGGTAGGATGGCAACTCCATCCTCATTAACTATTCAGCAACAATCACTTCATCTTTGAATGTTGCTGAAATGTTCATCTTCTCCAAGTGTGTCCTTTTTTTGGCTGTTTCAGCCATGTTGAATGCTCTCACTGCCCACACTGAGTCAGGATTATCTTCCAATCATACACAACATTAAAATTTCCTACCCAATATTGGGAAAGCCCACCTTCTTACTGCCAAAACATTTCATGGTGTTCTGACACCATTAAATCAGAACCTGCCATAACATTGTCAGCAATTTGTGGTATTTGTCAACATTTGTCAACAACAAGGTGGCCATGATCTTGTCATCAGTTTAACCACTTTAATAGGTACTTATTATTGCAGATCAGGAACACTCATACCACCTGCAGTTCTGGAGACGCTCGGACCCAGTTGTCTAGCCATCAGAATTCACTGTTTTCAAAGTCTTCAAGATCCTTATGCTACACTATTTTTTCTGCTTCCACATCAAAAAAAAACTCACTTTCTGCTTAATGTATCTCAACCCCTGACAGGTGCCATTATGAATGGATATTTTCTGTCATCCGTCCATTCTGTATATTGTCTATAATGCTATTCTAAATCAAATCAATCCCAAGACAAACATATGCTATTATCTGTAAATATCAAACCAAGTCTCTCATTCAGTCTCTTAAATAGTCCATGTGTTTTTGCAGGTGATAAAGTCTGCTCGTGTCATGAAGAAGGCAGTGGGCTACCTGATTCCGTTCATGGAGAAGGAGAGGGAGGAAATGATGGCTTTTTCAGATTCAACGGAGGACGTGGTGGGTCTCTTAAATAACTACATATTACTGTATTTTAATTCAGCTGTGATTTTGTCAATTCCTCATTGTGTTCATTGGACACATATTACATGATCCAATACCAGTTGCACTTTGGAAACCTGGGACATATCATGCTTATGCACTATTGCAGCTTGATGGATACATTCTATTTTATATTGTGTACACATCCATCCGTCCATCAATCTATCCATTTTTTTACGCTTGTCTGGGGTTGGGTCAGAATGACAACAGGCTAAGAACGGATTTCCAGACATCCCTCTCCCCAGCAACACTGTCAAGCTCATCCTGGGGGATCCCGAGGCATTCCCAGAGAAGATATATAGTCCCTCCAGTAACTCTAATCATAATCAATCATATCGGCCGCTTCAGGTGCAAACCGATCCAGTGCATGCTGGAGGTCATGGACTGATAAAGCCGATAAACCTTAAACAAGCCTTCGATGGTAAAAGTTGGTCAACTGTAGGGAATCCGAATTGTTCCTACTGAAACTGAGGTTCTACAATCGGTTGGAGCCGATTGTAGAACCTCATCCTCATCTTTTTTTTTCATCTTTTGTTGCTTGACAAGCAACAAAAGATGATTTTGTTGTTTGTCATTTTTTAACCAATCAGATTTCGAGGCTGTCATTTAGGTCGGTATTTTGACAGGGCAGGGTAGTCTTGATGGGCCAAGCAGCGGTCTGGACTTCGTCCTACGTCAGTATTTCACGTCCGGACGCACTAGATTTCGACTGTTTCATGCTCCTACAAAGCATTCATTTTTAACAAATTAAGAATTATGACAGCCTGTCAGCACTAGCCATCATGCCATTTGGAAAAGGAATTTATAATGGAAGTGATATACACCGGTGTTCTCCACGACCTTGTTATTGGCCTTTTTTTTTAAAGAAAGAGAGAAGGACAGACTCTACAAGCACGAGGAACAGCTTTGGTGAGTCTTTTAAGTACCCTTTTAATAAGTGGGACCACCAAACCAGTCTCCCACTCTCCAGGTACTGCCCCTGTCTGCCATGCAACATTGAATAGGCATGTCAACCAAGACAACCCAACAATGTCCAAAGCCTTCAGAAGTTCAGGGGGAATCTCATCCACCCCTGGCGCATTACCTCAGCAACCTCTTCCAGGGATCCCAAACTCCTCCCACACCCAGGTCATTGATTCGGAATCTGCCAAAGTTACTGCCCTCCCGGTCTCTGTACCTGTCTTCTGCTTCAGTAGACCCCTGGGTTAACCAAGTCTCCAAGGCCTCCTTCTTCAGTTTAACAGCTTCTGTCACCACCATCGGACTCTTAAGTTGCCCCCACGACAGGCTAGCAGCCGCCTCCACGATTGAGGACTTCAACATGGCCCACTCAAATTCCATGTCCCCAACCTCTCCCAGAATATGTTGGAAGTTCCTCTATGGGTGCGAGATGAAAATCTGAAAGATAGGGGACCTACCCGACGTTCTTAGTTCACGCTCACTATTTGTTTGGGTTTACCAGGTCTGTCCTGCTGCCTCCCTTGCCAAAAGTCCAAAAGCACTGACTAAAAATTTACCAAAAATTATGTAAAATGCTTCTTTTTTTAAAAAAATTTTCCCACGGTATCTTTGAATAGAATTTGAGATAATAAAATATCCTTCTCTTCAGCATAAGCAAACTACTGAATTCAACTACAGGTTTCAGCCACTAGTTGGGTTAAGTCACATAATGTGGCAAAACAATGTAAGCAAAATTCTCAGGGTGGTGATGATCTTTACAAATGGACAGATTTTCCTCCTGTTGTTTCTTGTTGTCTCTTATTATGATTTTTCCGTCCTGGTTTGCAGGACCCCTATCAGGGCACCATAGTCATGGCTACAGTGAAGGGTGACGTCCATGATATTGGGAAGAACATTGTGGGTGTTGTGCTGAGTTGCAACAACTTCAGGTATGACCGGTTTGTTTTCTCTTATTCTCCCAGTATACTAATTGTGTGTGGGTGTGTGTGAGAGAATTTTCTCATGCATTTTCATCAACCTGCCACTTTCATCAACCTGCCACTCTTAAATGGATATTACACGGCCCATCGACTGGAGGCTCACGATTATCAGAGCGACGTCTTTAGCCAAAATTATATCACTGTATGAATCTAAATTGTGTCTGGCTTTTTACATGTATAGAAGAACACAGAACATTTATTAAAGCCGGAACTTGTGGGTGTATCAGGAGATTAAATCCGTAGAAAGTAAAGTTACGTTTCTGTGCCTATATGGCACAGAGGGCAGAGACACATACTTATACTTTCTTCTGCTGGACGATAGCTTGAGGTAATATTATTCCTATTTTGATCAATACTGTGTATTGTCCCACGTATTCATGGATCAGAATGATCATTTTTATGATGAGGCCGTCAATTTCCTGTCAAATTTTCAATGGGGTTTGTGTGTGTTGTTTATTGACTTTAAAATATTTCTTCTTTTTTTTTCAGAGTGATTGACCTGGGAGTGATGGTTCCCTGTGATAAGATCCTCAGAGAAGCCATCAGTAGTAAAGCAGGTACGCTGTTTAAAGTAGATTGCAAATCATCTTTGAGGGATAGAATAAAGAATTACAAAATCGACCAAAATATTTGATTTCATCAGTTCAGCTGTTGTTTAACTGCCTCCTTATTAAATGTAGGACCAGTCTGTTCCACATAAATGCACAAACCCTAAAGATTAACATCCACTGGTTTGGGTTGAATGGTTCACACAGCTGATGATTGTAGGTCTGAGCTCTACCTTTTTAGGCCAGGGGAATGGTAGAAGGAGCACTGACTCCTTTTTCCTGATGATCAGCTATCCTAGTTATAATGAAAGTGACATATATTCAACCTCTGATGTCTCACGTTTTCTCTCGTTACCATGCAGGGAACGCAGGAAGTGTCAGCTTCACTGCTTGCCTCACACTCACACAAATACATGACAAGTCTGCAAAAATAAATAACATCCCTCGATACACTGACAATATGTACATAAAATAAAGAGGCTAATTAAATAGAAATAAAATATTTTTCGAACATGTGTGGCCAATGCAATTGCTAAAAAAAAAGGTTTTTTTTTTATGCACTAAAGCTGCTAATCAAAAGTATTTCCAAGCCTAATTATTCATATAAATTTAGCTCTAGAAATTAATTGATTGTCACTTAGTATCCATAGTGGTGATGTAGGATTTTTGCTTTTTTCTTGCAGATGTCATTGGTCTGTCTGGTCTCATCACGCCCTCTCTGGATGAGATGATCTATGTGGCCAAAGAAATGGAGAGACTGGGGATTACAACGCCACTACTGATTGGAGGAGCAACCACATCAAAGTAACAACACAAATTTATGACATCTTGCCCATATCTTTCACAATGTGCATTCTGGGTAATTTTGGCTAAGGAAAAGTATATGGTGTGTTTTTTGTTTAATAGGACGCATACAGCAGTGAAGATTGCTCCTCGCTACACAGCTCCTGTTATTCATGTTTTGGATGCCTCCAGGAGTGTGGTTGTGGTAAGAATGGATACCATCTCTCACTCGAACCTTTCAAATAGTCTACAGCAAAGGTCCTAGCCACCTGGCCTCGGATGGGTGCTGTGTCCTCCAAAGAATTTTCTAGCTGGGTTGTGGAGTGGTACTGCACCAAAAGGACAAACATTGGATGATAAACAATAAGGATAATTACTATAGCCATAAAGCCCATTTGCCAATCCTAACAAATACCATCAGTATTCTGACGGTCCACACTCTGTGCAAAAAAGGTTGGGAACACCTTTTTTTATTAATTATAACTTTTTTCAATCCAAAAATATTCATTTCCCTTTAATTATTTTTCCAGTCCTTTGAAATGCTACATTATAAATAATTTGACTAAACAGAAGAAATTCTAACCCCTTTTGGTGGGAAATCATTTCTGATTAATGATCCAAGAGCAGAAATGAGTTGATGCCGAGTCTTATTTTCCTGTGTCAGTGCTCGCAGCTCCTGGATGAAGCACAGAGGGAGGACTATTTTGAGGACATTAAAGAGGAATACGAGGACATTAGGCAGGAACACTACGACTCCCTGAAGGTAAGACTGGACACCAAACATGGATGGTCCTGTGTGATAAAACAAAATTCTCGTATCCTAATCTGTAAGTAATTTCAAATCCAGATATTGATCAAATAAATTACAATATGGCGCGTTTTCTGCTAATAAAATTAATATTAAATGATGACATAGAAATCCATACTTGTTATTACTTTTTACATTTTGAATTACAACAATAAATCCAAAGAAGTCAAAGATCCCTAAGCATACTCACATGAAATATGAAATTCTTCCTGCGAGTTCTGTGTCAACCCAGGATTAACCTTGTGTTTGTGTTATTTCTCAGCTACTTTCATGTGCGCTTAGTGCCCATAAATGAAAATAAAAATCTGTTCAATATCATTCCGCCACCTTGTCACACAATAGAAAATGCGGTAAAACTGGTATATACATTCACTCGGGCATCAGAAAGTTTGTTAAGCGTTTCTTGAAATATGCCCCTGTCTGAGGAGCAGGTCGCTATCACAACAGACAACGGCGTTCAAAATATCTCATTATGAAAATGTATTATTTGGTCATTTATATATTTTGAAAACCATACTGTACAAGTCGTTTTGTCTTGTATTTTTTTATGCATGCATTTTCCGCAATTTGTGCATTTAGTAGCTTCTCTGTAGGATCATACATCACGAGCTTGCCTTCACTCTCCAAGAATATCAATGAGCTTGTGGTGACCATTAGCCTGGTTTTCTTTCCTTAGAGCACTTAAGTAGGACCTAAACAATGCACATCGGGTGCACACAACAAGACCAGCTGTTCTGGTGATGCTCTGACCCAATCGTTCTATCATCACAATTTGGTCAGAGTCATTCAGATCCTTTCGCTTGTCCATTTTTCTTGCTTCCAACACATTAACTTAAGAACAAAATGAACTTGCTGCCCGATATGTTCACTCACCGACAGGTGCCATGGTAATGAGATAATCATCTTATTCACTTCACCTCTCGGTGGTTAGAATGTTATGGCTGATCAGCATATGCTAAGCTTACTTGTAATAGGTATTGTGTAATAACTAAAAACTGCAATCTTCTCCTAACATTATCCTCCACATTCACTTTGTTTCCTCAGGATCGTCGGTATCTGTCGCTTTCCCAGGCCAGAGAGAAGGCTCTACTGGTAGACTGGCACTCTCTGCCCAGGCCAGGTAAAGAAATAAAGCTATACCATATATACCATATATATTCTACCAGGAACACACTGATGCAATATAAAACAATCTAAAATAGAATAGAATTGTACTGCAACGTGTGTATAATTATTATTATTACTGATACAGAGGATATAATGTGAGTAATGTCTTGTTTCTGTTTGGACCTTAAAACCCAGGTGTGCTCCTTCTCTGTTTTCAGTGCGTCCTCAATTCCTGGGCACCCGTGTGTTTGAGTGGTATGACCTGTACAGTCTGATGGATTTCATCGACTGGAAGCCTTTCTTCGACGTGTGGCAGCTTAGAGGAAAATACCCCAACAGAGGCTACCCCAAGATCTTCAAAGACAAAACTGTTGGTACGAGTCCTGACAATCGTCATCTCTGATCTCAATATGTTCACAATAGCAGTCCTACCTTCCACCTGTTGGAAGGTTGAATTATTTGTCCTTATTGCCCCCCCATAAGCGGAGCAGAAGCGCATATGAATTTAACCAGAAAGTAATAAAAGAAGGTGATGGAATATTTATTAATCCAGGAATTCATTCTACAGAAATCCATTACCATACAACACCCTTCACAGTCAAGTTACTTGAGGGGTATAATGAAAACAAAAAATTATAGAACTCACCGGATACGCCAAATCTATTTTGGCAAGCCCAGGTACGCAGTGTCATTGGCACTAAAACAATTCCATGTTGTAGCTCTAATCCTGAAGGTAATCTATATCCATGATGACATCCTGTATACCGCGAATACTCCTCAGGATCGATTTAGATGTCCCAAAAAGTCAGATTTCATTCTTTTTCATCGTCCCTTTTTGAAGTCGTCGTCTAATGTCATCTCCAGCAGACTCTCATGTCAGTTTACAAAAAAACATTACTTGTATATAATGAAAGGTTTGACCGCATTACTACAAATAAAAGGGATAACGCACAAGTTACATAATTATACTTTTTATCAATTAGGGCTGTCAGGTGATCAAAAAACGTATCAAATTAATTCAATGGTTTTAATTAATTAATGAAAGATTATTCGCCTAACAGCTGTCAGGGTACCCTTGGCTACCTTGTGGAGATCTGTGCGACCCTCCAAGGATATGCTTCCCCAGATTCTCACTAAACCAGCACCAAACTGTTCATGCTAGAGAATAATGCAGGCTGCAGAATGTTCTCCACAGCGTCTCCAGACTCTCCCAAGTCTTTCACATGTGCTCAGCGGGAGCCTCCTTTCATCTTTGAAGAGAACAGGGCGCCAATTCTGGGCTTCATGGTGCCAGGTTGTGAGCACAGGCCCCACTTGTGGATGTCGGGCCCTCAGGCCACCCCCAAGGAGTCCGTTTCTGACAGTTTGGGCAGAAACATGCACATGAGTGGCCTGCTGGAGGTCATTTGGTAGGGCTCTGGTAGTGCTCCTCCTGTTTCTCCTTGCACAGATGACCAGATAGCGCTCCTGCTGCTGGGCTGTTGCCCTCCTACTATCCCTTCCAACTCTCCTGATGTACTGGCCTGTCTCTTGGTATCTCCTCTACGCTCTTGACGTTGTGCTTGCAGACTATAAACAAATTTTTGTCACATGCTAAGCACACACTTTGTACTAGATATTATTTTTTTTAAATAAAATCTATTTTGAACAGAAAATATTTTGGAGCAAGGAAGAACTGAGCAAGCAAAAATCTATTTTGTGTTAATTCTTCTTTCAGTTCTGTTCTCTGTCTTTGTCTCTGGCACTTTGTTCTGCCTACATGCATGCCTCAGGTCCGTTCAAGCGCGCAGAGAAGAGATATATTAGAGAAAAAATGATCCGCTTTAGTATCACTCATCTGCATCCATCATATCTAAGCTTCTGTGGATGTGTTCGCTGACGTATGATGTCACAGCGAGATTAATCAGTTTTGCAAATTTTTCTATAATTAAGTAATTAACATAAACGTGCTATTTTTACAATCCCAATATCAATTAAATAAAGTTTAGTCTTTTTTTCTTTTCCTTTTTTTTTTTTAAACGACCATCAGGCATACAGAAACCACCTTCTGTTTTACACAGTGATCCTGTTACCAGAATGTGGTGGTGCTGAATTTGAACCGAGAGGTCCACCTTTTCATGATCCACTCATATACTTAATATATTACTACATATATTTAAGATCTTCTATAAATGATGATATGTTTTCAATAGAATTGAAATTGAGAATTGAATCTCCAACATAACCATCTCCACAGACGGTTGGATATGCAGTACTGGTTACTGTAGCAATGCGCCCGATAAGAGTTGAACCAGCTTTGTAACACTGAAAACCCATAGTTGCCTCACTAACCATGTATCACACTTTTTGGTAAAGACATCCAGCTAGCTAGAATAATTTCCTGCATGCTATATCCATCCTGTAGAGTCAGTACCACAAAATTCTCTCCCTTTTTTATTTGAAGAACTAGCAGACAAGATAAGGTTATAAAAGATTCTGCATTTCCCAGCACTTTTTAACAACTTCTGCAATATAAAAACATTCTACATTCTCCTAATTGGTGCTTTCCCAGGTATTTTCTTCCCATGACAATTTATTTTTCATTTAGATTATTCTCTACCTTTTGTATTTTGTATCTTTCAGTTGAATAAGATTGTTAGTGATGTTAGGCAAACTTCCAAGCACACCGTCAAACCAGTTAATCTGTTTAACCTTTATGAGCACACGTCGGTTAATACACCTGCCCACATTTAGCAGTGTCTCCCAAAGGCTACCATCAGGCCCTGAATGACAATAAGAGATGTATCTGATGCCATTAGCATTTGCTTCCTGCAGGTGTGGAAGCTCGCAAAGTCTTCGAGGACGCCCAGCAGCTGCTTAACGAAATGATTGACAGCGCCAGTCTGAAGGGGCGGGGCCTGGTGGGGTTCTGGCGTGCGCAGAGTGATGGCGATGATATCCATGTGTACAAAGATGATTTCACAGTTGACAAAGACACTGCAGCTTTTGCCACATTCCATGGCTTACGGCAACAGGTGAGGGTCGTCAGACGTTGCAGTTCATTTCAATCCATTGCTTTTTCGGTGTAACGCAGAACAGGTATGAATGAAAACTGGGTATGAAATGAGGGGAACAAACTGTTGATGTCAGTGACAGAATACCCTGCTGTGCTCTGTTCCAAATCTTAAGAAAACCTCTTAGCAGGAACTGAGCATAGACTTACATGTTTACTGAATATAGAGTAAAAGATAGGTGGATTAAAATACATTCATGGTAGGTAAAATGTATTTCCTAGCAAAAATGACTTGAGAAACACTTTGTCATGATGTTAAGTACTTAGTGTCCTCGTTGTGTACTTGTTTTCCTGTGATATTGGTTTTACTTTTACCCTTTGAGTACCATTACAACCTTGACTATGTGTCGCTGAGGACACGTTCAGATTATTCACTGATCAACCATAATATTCTACCCACTAACGGGTGAAATTAATAATCTAATTTCAATGGCCCCCGGTCAGTGGGTGGGATATATTAGGCAGAGGGGGAACATTTTACCTGGATGTTGACATGTTGGAAGCAGGAAATATGGTCAAGATTAAGCATCTGACCAACTTTGACAAGTGACAAAGAGGGATGGTGATTGATGATTGGGTCAGAGCTTCTGCAGAACTGCAGGCTTTGTTGGGTCTGGCGTCGTTAGTATCAACCAAAGTGCTCTAAGGAGAGACAACCAGTGACATGGCGATAGGTGTTTTTGATCATTTGGAAGCAATATGCTGTGTTACATTAATGCTGCAGTAAGAAGGGAACTGTTGTGCTTCTCTAATATAACAATCAAAATGTTCTGTATGTGTTTTGTTCTTCAGATGGAGAAGGATAGCTCCAGCTCAGAACCCTACCTGTGTCTGTCAGACTTTGTCGCCCCGGTGCACAGCGGGGTGGCTGATTACATTGGTGTGTTTGCTGTGGGTGTGTTTGGAGCTGAGGAGCTGAGTCAGCGATTCCAGGCTCAGGGAGACGACTACAGCAGCATCATGGTCAAAGCTCTGGCTGACCGACTGGCTGAGGTACAGTGGAGACAGCTTTGTAACATCACTGTTGGTGGTGCATGAGTTAGTGATTCGTATTGGGTGATATGGTGTCTCCATCTCTCCTCCAGGCATTTGCTGAGGAACTCCATGCTAGAGTGCGTAGGGAGCTGTGGGGCTACAGCCCTGACGAGGCTCTGCAAGCTTCAGACCTGCACAGAATTCGATATATGGGGATTAGGCCTGCAGCTGGCTATCCCAGCCAGCCTGACCACACTGAGAAGTCCATCATGTGGACCCTAGCTGGCATCCAGGAGAAAACTGGTGACAACAACAGCCATTTGGCTCTTCTTATTTTTACTATAGTGACAGGAGAAAACATCATGATGGTCATGGATTAAAAGCAAAACAAACCTAAACCTTGGTTTACCATGAATGTAAACCAAGCAGCAATCATGATGTTTTTTTAACCAGATGGATAATTATCTAGTCAGCTGCAGCACAATGAACAAAGTCAAAATCTCAATACCTATCTGCAAAGATATTCCTCAGCTCAGTATTACTGCTGGTACTGAGATGAACAGGAACACAGCAAGGCTTAGTTCTCAGTTCTCAGTATGCTTTTAAACCCCTGTTCTTAACCTCACCCAGCTTTACTTTACACTCATCCTCTTTGAAAACATAAATCTGCACCCAACCACTTCTTTAAGCTACCATAAAATATTATAGATTTATTATTATAGATTTTAACAAACATCAGCCTTTGTCATATCCATCAGATTTTAATTAATTTGCAGGAATAAAATACCAGTTTGTTTGGTATTAAATTAAGGTTTGGATGCAACGAGAAATACTGTTTAATTTGGATTACTGACATCTTATTGGATCTGAGCTTGAAAGGACAAAATTATTATTATATTATATATATTAATGCCAATTGCACGATCACAGCCAAAACGATCAACTAAATCAAAAGACAAATGAGGCTCAAGACTTGTTATAAATATTTTTGTCTGGTAAGGCTAATCAAATCAATCTTACTCTGATGTGACAGCATACGTATGCATACTTTTGTGTGTTGATGTAGGATATTTCTATTTTTTTGTGTAGGTATTACTCTGACAGAATCCCTGGCCATGACGCCTGCTGCCTCAGTGTCTGGACTTTACTTCTCCAACCCTCAGGCCTCTTATTTTGCTGTGGGGAAGATCACCAAGGAACAGGTTCATTCACCCCTCTAAAGAACCCCTCATCATTCTTCATCATTAATCATTCATAACACATAACTACCATTAAACATTAAAGAAAAGTTGCCCCAAGGGAGAATATAACAAAAATTAATTTATTTTTCAAACAGCTGATCATCTGTTTCCATCTTCCCCTGTCCTCTGCATCTCCCTTTGTCACAGCAACCAATTGCATGTCCTCTCTCACCACATCCAGACACCTACTCTTGGGTCTTCCCCCTTTTCTCCTTCCTGGCAGCTCCATCTCCAGCATCCTCCTACTGTTGTCTCTCCTTTTCACATGTTCAAACCATTTCAATCTAGCCTCTCTTGCTTTAACTCAAAGACGTCTAGCCTGGGCTGTCCCTTTGATGTGCCTGTTTCTAATGTTTGCATCCTTGTCACTCCCAAAGAAAATCTTAATATCTTCAACTCTGCTACCTCCAGTTCTGCTCCTGTCTTTTGAAGAGCCGCAGTCACCAAGCCATTCAGAAGGGCTGGTCTCATTACCAACTTGTAAACTATTCCCTCCACTCCTGCTGCTACTCTTCTGTCACCCATAACTCCTCATGCTCTTCTCAACATACTCCACCCTATCTGCACTCGCTTCTTCACCTCTTTTCCACACTCCGCATTGCTCTGATTAGTTGACCCCAAGTACTTAAACTCCTACACCTTCTTCACCTTTACTCTTTGCATCCACCCCATTCCACCTGCCTCCCTTTCATTCACACACATGAAGCCTGTCTCGCTGTGAATTACCTTTATTCCTCTTCTCTCCAGCACATACCTCCACCTCTCGAAGGTTTCTTCCACCTATTCCCTGCTCTCACAACAGATCACAATGTCATCTGCAAACATCATAACCCATGGAAACTCAGGTCTGTCTGACCTCAGCGGTCAGCCTGTCCAACACCATAGCAAAGAAGAAGGGAATCAAAACTTATCCTTGATGCGGTCCCAACTCCACGTTAATACTTTATACTTATATATCACTTTTCAAGAAACCCAAAGAAACCCACACATATGTACATGTACAGATATTCATTCATTTGTTCCACTGAGACAGACAACCATTCACACTCACATTAACTTCTACGAGCAATCTAGGGTCAGGGTCACCAGTTCACCTAGATTAGATGTATGTGCATCTAGGTAGGTTGATCATGTGGCTCATCAGCTTTATACCCCTGTACGTGCTACAGCTCTGAACATCACCCATGTTCTTGAAAATCGACACAAGTATACTTTTCTTCCTTTCCTCAGGCGTCGTCTCACTCTCCAAGATAGTGTTGAACAATTTAGTTAATTGCGCCACTGCCCTCTCTCCTAGACACCTCCATACCTCCACTGGTATGTCATTAGAACTAACCTTCCCATTCTTCATCCTTTTCAAATGTGCTCTTACTTCATCCTTACTGATCCTTTGAACATCCTGATTTACAATTCTCAAATCCACCCTTCTCTCTCTCTCCTATTACTAAACGGGGTTATTTTTTAAACAGATTACACTCTTGAAACCGTTAGCTAAAGTTTGTATTTTAAGTTCCCCAAATCTCCACTGCCATGTACGCATAAGGCCAAAACACAACAAAAAATTTTTTTTTAATCCTTAGACGTCAGGTGGTTTGACTGGCACGGAGACGGGTCACCTATGCAGCTTCTACCTTCGTCCTTCTCAAATTCAAAACCACCATCTAGCTGAATTTGTGTATTCTCCACTTTTCTTGCCTTCAGGCGGAGGACTACTCCAGGAGGAAGGAGATGGGTGTGGAGGAGGTGGAGAGATGGCTGGCTCCCATTCTGGGCTATGACCCCGACGAGTAGAGCGGGACTGGTTTATAACAGATAGTCAGGTTTACAGCCCAATCATTCCACTGCAGCTCACAAGTTCTTACTTCTTACCACTGCTGAAGCAGGGATACAGATATATGCCTGTGTTACAGTAGAGTGTCAAAGAGAGCTGAAGCCAACATGTGATTAGTCTAGCCTAGCATAAAAGCCTGTAAGCAGGGGTTAATGGCTTGTCTTTCTCAGGTTAAGTGTCCTTATTTTGTCTCATCATAATTTACTGTTTTTGTTTTTTCAACTCACGCACAATGGTACCAATGTTGATAATAACAAGTCACTGTTGTATTGGTCATTTTTTTATAATTTTTTTGGTGTTAATCCTGAGTCAAATGTTCTCATTAGTTTTATGTTATTTAGTTGACTAAAAGTCTGATGATAAAGTCTTATTTAGGTCAAAGAAAACAATAAGTTTTGTAGTTTTAGTTAATCAAAAGTGTTAACATTTTGTTCGTTTTACTGTTACTTTACTTGCTGCTCACATTTATATGATAATTGTCTGATGAAAAACAGATTTTTATCTGGTAATAAAAGAGATTTACCTGGGGACTGTCTCAAGACACTGTATGCATGTCACTTGCTCATGGGGGTTTATTCTACCCAAAGGTTTGATCCGAGAATAGCCTCCCCTCTTGATTACCAACTTCATCAGATACAACAGTGAGACTCTGAGCTGTAGATATCCTGAGAGAACCAACTACTAGATTCCTGTTGTCTTCACCTCATACTCAGGTTGGATTTATTTGCATAATTGGGACAATGTTAACCTCCATTGTCGTTTACTCTGGGTTCATCCAGCCCAGACATAACTCATCATCTTTCATATCTTATCGCACGCAAAGGCACTCTCCCTCCCTGACGGAGTGGGCGAGACAGGTTGGTGGTGCAGATACCACCTCATCCAGCATCTTACATGGATGAAACAGCTGCAGACGCAGCAAAAATAAAGATGGAATGGATGAGAGTAAAGAGAGACTTTGTTACCGTTAAATTTTTTAAAGCATATTTTAGTCTTTTGCAACAATGTCACAATTATCTTTTAGTTATCAATTAGTTTTCATTTAGCCTAACATTAGGTCTATTCATAAGGATCAAATATTGATTTATTTTCAGTGAATGACCACACACAACTTTCCATCATCCTAACAACACTAATTTCACTGAGACATTCATGTAAGAAAAAAAAGTTATAAGCGATGTAGAGTGACAAATTCATCTTAGGAAATATTTGTCCTATTAAAATATCACGAAGGAGAATATAAATATACAGCAGTCATCAGATACCCCACTCTTTTGCTTGAAGGTTCAAAGCAAACTAGTTACACGACAGCTATACGGTCGACTTCAGGAACAAGTGGTTTAAAAAATAAATATATATAAATGTACATTTTGATTTCACATGAGCTTTGTGGAATTGAAGTTTACATAAAGATTACATTTTTTTATTTTTGTCCAACGATTGGATTTGCAAATGGGAAAAGAATGGTATGTGTGTTTCATGGCACTATGAAGATGTTGCGGGTGGACTTTTAAGCTCTGCTTACTGGTTTTGTCTGAATTGCTCTGTAAGGTTTTAATGTGAAATTCGTCCAAAAATCTGAAATCGATGTTCCAACCGCTGAGATACAGAGCCCCTACATTAACACCAGTTAGTGGTTCTAATGTGGTTGATTTGTGTGTATTCTACACAGCTGGAAACTGACGTAATTCCCCAAATGTGCACCTGTCTCCCATTATAACTGTTCGATTCCCCTGTAGTTCGTCATAGCGAACTGATGATTAATGTTTTGGTGTATCAGCAGACTGACAGCAGCTACCAACACAACTATTGCATGATCCATGCTGGAGGTGATGAGACACCGGTGGTTCATAGGTTGCCGTATGTTAACATTGACATTCGTGATATTGGATGTTGTGATTGGTCCAGCAACGTGAATGCCGTCTTTTACTGTTTAGACTGGAGAACAGTCGTTTTAGGATTCACTGTGGATTTAAATGAGTTAGTGACTGGTTATAATGTTGTGGCTGATTGGTGTGTATTAGCGGGCATAATCCAGATTAATCTGTTTTCAGAGGTGCTAATGTATTTCCTATATGCTGTGATCGGAGGGCAGTGAGCAGCTGCTGACCAGATGTGGGCTTGTCAACGACCACATCCGGTCTCAGAACACGACAAACAGACAAGTCTCCTCGGGATTTGGTTTTTATAGAATCAAGGAGGAAAATGAAAATCAAACCATTGTTAAAATTTCCCTCATTCCTATTTGATTGAAAATGAAAAAAAACCGCCTTGTTTTTCAATTTTGATTCTTTTATCTCAAAACGAAAAAAAACTAATTACAACCCGTTTTTTGATTTTTCAATATGTACAATATTTTACGATCTCTCTGTGCTCTTAAAGTTACAGGGTGTAAAATGTATGTCTGTGTTAGTGTTTAATCAGCTGAAAATAAGATTTATTTCTTTTTTCAACTTTAGCTTAGAAACAACCCTTTCTATTTAAATAAGTAGCAGGTCCTTATGCATGGAGGACTTGTTCGTACAGTAGTATAGAATTACTGCTGGGCCCTGACGGCCCCAATTCCTCTTTGGTCTTGATACACTCCCGGCCCCAGCTAAACATTCGAGGGTGAAGGTTGCGGCTCCATCAATGAGGTTTACGGCATGAATGAGTTTAGAAGATGACATCAATTTGAAAGGACACCTTGGATAGTGAGGAGTGGGCTGAGGTTTCAATATAGGTGGCATTCCAGAACATCACCGCTAGAGGCCATTAAATTCCACACTCCCACCTATAAAGGAAAAACAATCTGAACATGCTTATTACTGCCTAACCCCTGCACTGATGGAAGATCAGGTGACTTTTCCTCATCCGTGAAACATTCACAGAAAAACAGCAGGCAACATTCTTCTAAATCAAGCTTTTGTTAAGCATGCCATCAAAACCTTTTTTCCTATGTTACAGACTTTAAATACTTTAAATC